>VZRQ01000487.1:110721-177571 GCA_013397975.1 Machaerirhynchus nigripectus
CGAAAGGAGGGGCGGGGTGCGAGCCAGGCCCGGCCCGGCCCCTCTGAGCGCGCAGGGCTGACTCGCTTGGGGCAGAAACAGCCCGGTACCCTGGGGAGAGCGCGGGCAGAGCGCCTGGCCTGCTCCGATGCCCGCAGAGCCGATCCAGAGCCGGGCCGCGGTGCCACCGCCGGGCTACAGAAGGCAGGTGAGGGCAGGTTGTTATGTGTTCCATGGACATAGCAGAGCCCAAAGTGGACTCAATGCTAATCTTTAGTAATTAAGCCGAGTCTTGTTGCTTCTCTGCAGAGCTGGTGTCAGAAAGCAGCAGCAGCCGGCACGCTGCCTTTTCCCAGCACTTCTTCCCAAGCAGCCTGACCCCAGCTGCGCTGTACCCCAGAATGTTCCTGTTACCCATGTCTCGACCAAATTCTCTTTATTGAATCTATTTTTCTTCCCAATATCTTTGTCTCTTCAAAATCGAGGACTGTTTTCCTGGATATAGACAGGAGTCTGATATTAAAAAAAAAAAAGGACACCCCCAACCCACCCCTGCCACCCCAATCATGCAATTACATGTCTAGTTTTGAGGTTCCTTTGTGCACACATACTCCAGGAAACCAACAGACATGTTATCATTCATTTATTCACTCACTTTTCAGAAATATATACCAGTTACATATAAAAAATAAAAACCAGCCAATAAAAATATATTCCAAGTTACGACCATTTTAAACAGCATTAAAATCTTTGCCTCACATCTTTGAAACATGTCCTGGGTAAGAACAATAACCAACTGAGTTTATTTGGGTATCAGCAGGTAACCTTCCAATGGGAACCATCCTGCTAACACAGCTCAGACCTCTTTAAGTTGTCCCTGGATGAAGAAGCCTTCAGACTGAGGTCTCAGCTGGCTCAGCAGAGACAAACACCTCCTCCCAGGTATAATCAACCAGGTTCACAGGCTGCCGCAGCCAAGGATGCTCTGCTAGCATAGCAAGAGTCATGCGCTGCTCTGGAATGGGGTGCAGGAGCCCGGCCATGAGATCCATGAGACCTGGGCAGACAGCAGAGGGTAGCTCAGGCTGGATTTTAGGCAGGTTGGGAATGAGAGATACGCTCTATATTCAAAGAATGACAAATCCCCCAAACTCTGCTGCACTGAGCAGCTTTTCAAATCATCATTGAACACAGTGGGGAGCATTTTTTCAGTCTTCCCCTTTATTTCTGGTGAAAAAACACAGCTTATACTTTCCCAAAGGATCTGCTCCTTTTGAAAAGAAAATGGGAAGAGCTCACCTTCTGACACGGGGCGAGGAGGACTCAGGACGGCTGCCAGGGCCTCCTCCAGCTCACAGAAGGGGTTCTCCCCAAACACCAGGGTGTAAAGGGTGATGCCAAGCGACCACATCTCCAGCTCAGGGCCATGGTACCTGTGCAGAGATAAGCTTGCCTAAACTCAGATTGCAAGTACACATCTAAATGCTAAAGAAAGTAAAAAGGGCGTTGCCAGCCCTTGTTTCCAATTTTTATTTTAACATGGGAAGTTGGTGAGAATTCTAAGAAGGTTCCCATGTGTTTGAGGAGTCTGCATTATCCTTCTCCAGGAAATAAAAGCAACCAACCACAGAGCAGCCAACCAGTTTCTGATGATGCACCCAGACTTCCACATTCGTAAGCTGGTGACAAGAACTTACCCCTCCACCTTCTTCATCATCAGCCAAAACTATCACGTAAATATTTAACTGAAAGAGCAAACACATCCTCCCAGCCCTTTCAAACAAAAGTTATTTGGAAATAACTATTAACTATCTCAATTCCATCTGAGAAAACATGCCAGTTCCTTCACACAGTAAGAGGTGGAACTCCCAGGGCAGAGCTGCTTGCTTCACCTTTCATCTCATTCCCAGCAGGAATTTCCTCTCCTCCTTGCACTGCTTCTTCCCCCCGCTCCATTATGAGGAGCTGCCTGAAGGACCCATGGAAACAGCTGGCAAGCAGGAGCAAGACACATCCAGGCACGTTCAATTACAGCACGTGCCACCCCGGTGATGGGGAGGCTTCCTTGTGGAGCAGGTACAAGAGCACCAGCTGCCAGCTACAGAGCACTTGGAGAGGGAAAGAAGAGGAAAGAGAGCTAAGATTTAGGTAGTACAACCAAAACAGCAGCAAGAGAAGCTGCAAGGGAAGAATCCTTGAGTCCCAAGAAGTACAAAAATCAGTGGGGAGATGAACAAGGATCAAACTGCAAAAATTCAAATAGAGGGAAGCACGTCAAAAAGAGGAGAACAGAGAGGATGAGAGTGGGAGGATACAAAGCACAGACATGCAAGGAGAAGGTGCTATCAACAGCAATACTTGCTTACTCCACCTCTCTGAAAGAGCAGCTTTTGCTAAAGAAAGCCTGACAACAGATTTAGAAACAACTCTGTACATTATCAAGCTTTTACAACTTGATTACTGTCACTACAGTGCCCTACTTCGTATGCACTCAAACCTTCACAGTGATTTCTGCCACTGCAGTGCCTTAAATCTCGCTGCAGTTTCCTGTGGTTAGATACTCTAGCAGTGCTCCAATGGCACAGCAGCTTGGCTTCTCTGTTCCAGCCCTGCACACATGGGTTTTTTGGTGTGATGGCACAAAAATGACTTTTCAGAGGGTGACATACGGTTTGCCAGACAGCACTTCTGGTGAGCAGTATTCAATTGTCCCACAGAAGGTATAAAACAATTTCCCAGGTTCCAGGTAGGCAGCCGAACCAAAGTCCACTAATTTAATTGTGAAATCTTCAGCAATGACAATATTTTCATCCTTGATATCTCTGTGAAGGATGTTCCTACAGTGGAGATACCCAACAGCTGATACAAGCTGGAAGAGACAGAAGGAACTAGGTGTTACTACACAGAGTGCCCTGGATAACTGATGTGGCATCACAGCTTCCCAAGAGTCACATTTTCGGCTTGTTTTGACACTATCTAAACAAGATATACATCCTAATTATGGCAACTGGGAATGGCCTCACGCCTGCCTGTCAGCATTGCTGCAGTGCTCTTGGAAGAGACACTTTAAAGAGCCTTTGCTGCTTTCCTCTCACAAATGTGCAGGAGGAGGGGATGCTGCAGGCATGATGTGATTGTGAGCATCGGAGCTCACGGCTACAATCGGGCAAGTCACTCTATTTTTATCCCAGCTTCATTTGGAGGGTCCTTTGGTTTCTCCAGGAGGATACCACAGTGTGCCTTCCATACTGCAGGATGACAAAGCATTTAAGAGCAAAGTTTAGCATAAATAACAGAGTCATTATGTTCCAATGCTCCTAAACTTCCATTCTTCTTCCTGCACGACTCATGCTTCAGTGCCACAATTAGGGTAGCATGAGAGTGGCATCACCTTGGAGACGATCGTGACTCCTACAATGTTTTTAATGAGAAAAGCAGATGGCTGAGGGAGAAAAGTTTCTATTTATAATACAAATCTGCCTCTGCAGAGAAATGCAGTTCAGATCTGAGGGAACAATTCAGCCTTACCAACCCCAGGCTGGGTTAAGGAAAGGGCTGATCCATCACAAGGCTAAAGGGACAGCAGGTGAGGGCAAGGTGGGCACAGCAAGGGTGTGTGTGTGTGGGGGTTACCACGTGCAGAGCAATTCCTGCATACCCTAGAGCAAGGAATTTACTCCAAAACTCAAGAGGGGGAATTACTTGGGGACTGCTGCTGTGGGTAACTCACTAAACAAAGGGCAATTCAGCTCTCAGGCAAGATCCTGACTCATGGGCAGCTACCCTGAGTTCCTTTGCATTACACCACATTAAAATCCAAGATAATTTCTTGATTTAAAGAGCAGAGCCCTTTACTCCTGTAACCAATCTAAACTAAGCACTGAACTAAGTGAAAAATGTGGCTTTTTGTAGGCTTGGGGCAGCTTCTGTGAGTTTTCCTCCTCCCTCAGGTGAAATGTGACTGCTACATGAATGGTGTCTGGGTGACAGGGGCTGTGTGCTGTCCTGATAACAGCTGAGGGGGCCACGGCTCCACGGGAAACCCTCACAGGCAGTAAGGTCATGGAAAGGCTTCTTTGTTGTTCCTAAGTAAATCTTAACAAGGTTTCTGCAGGCAGCATTTCAGTCAGCCCTACAGAATAGTGAGGAAAGGTTCTGCAAGTATGGAGCACAACTCCAGCACACCAGCTGATCAGCCAGTATTAAGTGAAGCAGAGTCCTGGTTCTTACATTAACCAATTCTCACCTGCATGCAGCAATTCTGCTCTCACCTGTCTGAATATATAACTTGCTAAGGGCTCATCCAAGTTGGGCTGATTATCAATAAATGTAAAGAGGTCCAGACCAGATCCATGCTTCTCCATCACCAGCTGGAAGAAGCATTCATTTTCAAATACATCCAGCACCTATAAATAAAAGACTTGTTTAATCATGTGCTTCATCCTCAAAAACTGCCTTTTTTCTTTTTTTTTTTTTTTTAACAAACAGTGCTCTCCTCTTGGAGGTTTAACTGGCATAAATTATAATCTTTAAAGTCTCATTTCACTGAGCACAAATGCTTCTTGAAAAGAGTACAGAATTAAAACTGGGAGCAGAATTAAATCCAAGAGGAATTCTCTTTCTGAAGAAAAAAATCCCAAAAACTCCAAAACCAAAACCAACAACCTCAAAACACAGAGGATGAAACAAGATGTGTCCAGGTTATTTACTGAACTAGTACATGTTCAGATGTGACATCATTCCAAGATACGCATCTCATCTTGAAATAGCTTTTTTTTCAGTTAAGAGTCACATCTTCAGATCAGTTTGGGGTAAAAGTGTGGAAGGCAGGCAATAGTCTGCCACAAAACAAAGCAGGATAAACAGGTTACTTTCTTCCCTGAAAAGACAGGACATTTCACTCCTGAAGAGGAGACACCCAGTAGTCAAAGGAACCACCTGATGCAGTGCAAACTGCACGAATTCCAAGTCACTGTACCTTAACGATGCTGGGGTGCTGCAGCTTCAGCAGGATTGCAATTTCTTGAGTGACCCTCCCCAGGTCAGGATCATCCACCCAGCAGTCCTCCAGCACCCTCTCCTTCCAGATGAACTTCACAACAACCTACACAGACACCAGCATTCAGCACCACCTGCCAAAGCGTGGCTTTGAGTGTCAGGTAAGTTAACTTCCAGGAAATCTGTTAGTGCCTTATATTACTAGAGGGATGGAAGTAACCCAGTGGGAATAGCTTATAGTTTCTTTAAATGTGTTTAAACTAATTTAGTCCTAGAAGCCAAGTGATACACATAAATGGAATGTATTTATTGCTGCTCTGAATTCCAAAGGACTTGACAAGCCAGCTCTCTTATCAGCCAGTTACAGCAGTGGTGGCTCCTGGCACATGGGTGCGGTGGAGGGAAATGAGCACTTTAACATCCATGCAAGAGAAAGCACCAGAGCTTGCCTCTCAGCACCCAAAATACTTCTCCTGATAAACAGGAGTTGCCATCATCTCAACGTGTCTACTCCCCATTCTTGAGTCATGGCACAGTAAAGATTTTGAGGTTTGCCATTCTCTTTCATAACAGAAGACTAAAACCTATAATTCTGTTAAGATTAATGTCTACTTCTTTCAACAGGTTCAATTAGCTACATTCATTAGCTCATTAGCTCATTCTGCACCTGTTGTCTCAGGTAACATTCCTCACTACATCAATGCAAACATTTTGCTATCCTGTTTCCATTACAGATTTCTGTCTAAACAAAGCAAAACCCCAAACTACACCAAAGAGAAGCTTTTGACAGTGTAGTGTTGGCATATGAACGCTCTAACCTTTCAGTTTTCATCCTAAACTATTATTGCAACAGAGCTGGAAGAAATACTTCACCTCCTGGTGATCTTTCTTGCGCCTGGCACTCCAGACAAAGCCAAAAGAGCCTTTGCCAATAAGACTGAGAGTGCTGTAATTTTTTGCATATTCTCCTTCACATGCTCTTAATCCTTCAAGATCTTCAGCTCTTCTGGAGCTGTCGAAAAGTGAAGTTGATCTGATGGCCTGAGTACATAAGTATAGGTTACAGTAGCAGGAGAAAATGAGCAAGCCACAGAATCACATTCATAAAATGAATAAATACTGAAAAGAACATACACATCTGCAAGAACAGATAAAAGGAGAAATCTTTGGTTCTGATAGTGAGAACTCTACTCCTTGAGTATCCTGCAGTTAGGAACTGTATTGTTCAGGCTGGAAAGGGAACTACACCAAGCCCCCCCACACCAGAAGCGTTACAAAATAGCAACTGAGATTTTGTTCTAATATATATAAAAAAGTAGAGAAACAAAGAAACAGCAACATCCACCCCACCAACTCAGGTCATTAATTTGAAAAACGTCTTGACTTTAGCTTCAGCTGAACAGTCAAACAAGGAGAGAAATGCTCAATATTCAAAGGTAGGATGTCTTACTTCTCCAAGACTTCTAGTAGAAAGATCAGCAGCAGACTGGGCAGAGTTTGCTAGGCTGGCAAGCTGCAGCTTTGCTACAGCTTCCTTTTGGCTCTGTGAAATGTCTTTCACCACCCAGACACAGAAAAGTACAGTGGGATCCTGCAGTTCTGCACATTTCACCTCAAAGAGTATGCCTGTAGAAACAGGTGAGGAAATTAAAATGGTAATGTAACTTTAGTGGACATTTTATTACCATTTAAAATTCTGAGCTCTCGACAAAAAGTTCAGAAACTGGGGAATCAGATAAAGGAAAGAAACTCAGTGCTCAGTAAAGAACCATCAGAGGGGCTGACACCAGCACAGCTATTCCAGAGGTACCTATCAGCTACCTCCAGAGTTCCCACCTCCAGCAGAGACTTATCAGTGTCTAACTGTGATTATTCATTTCACACTGTTATTCTAGATTACATAAAAATGGAGATTTTATTCAACAAGCCACTGAATGCAGCTGAAGGAGTGAATGGAACAAATTCCATTATACAATTTTAATGCAATTTACAGTTTTACAGTGGAGTTTGTATTTTCTGTTCAGAAAAAGTTATCAGGTTCAAATTTTTAATCGTGTTTTGAGAGCATTTCTGACTTTTCAGTAGGGATTAATTTTTTACCAACTTTTTATTTTACACCACCTCCTTTTCTAATAACCTCTGGGTAGACTTAAATACCATTTTTTCTTCTAGATGCTTCCTCCTTCCTCTCCACTGTGAGCTTCTAACCAGAACTGTCTGCATCCTGCAAAACTGTGGGTGAAAAGGAGCACCCCAGTAAGAGTTTGGGAAGGGGACAAGGTTTCACTTACTGAATTGTGAACCATCTCTGTGACAGCAATTCCCGATGTAGCTGCCCTCCCGAATCTCCCAGGTCCAAGGAGCTGCTGGGTTTAGCCTGTCTTCTTGTTTCACTGGGGTTGATGTTACTTTTATCTCCGTATTTTGCTGCCCGAGCAACTGGCAGTTTTCTCCAGGCCTACCTTTGCTTTTCAGGGGATTTCTGTTGGACTTGTCCCCCACAGTTTCTGCAGGGGTTTCAGGTTTCTCAGGAAATGCTTTGGAGGATTCCTCAGAGTTTTGTAAATGCCTTCTGGAGGCCAGCCATCCAGAATCAGCTTCTGTGGCAACACCACTCAGCAGCTGCTTTCCTTGATGAATGCAAAAGGCACCGTTTGTCTCAATCAGCACATTGGAGGCCACTGCATCAGAACAGCAAGCTCCTACAAGAGCTGCAGGAATACCTAAAGAACTGTCTGAGTTCCCCTTGGCACCAGTATTCAGACCCAGTACCTCAAGACCAGCGCAAATACAGTCCAGTTCAGATTCTTTAGCATCTTCAGGGGTTGTGGCAGCCCCTGGTGCAGAAGCACTGTGACCTGTTTTATTTCCTGAGCAAACATCACAGACAGTATTTCTTTCACGTGCAGAGAAGGTTGAAGCATCCTTTAGGAGGCAGTTTTCAACAACAACATGCTCGAGGCTGGAATATTTTGCATCACACATCGAGTTTGTTTTTGACACCTGCCCTGGAATCATGAGGCTTTTAAAGTCTTGTCTGCAGTTCAGTGCTGTCCCAGGCCACGACTCATCCACTGTTGGTGTTCCAGGTGAGTTACAAGTACCTTCAGAAGGCAGCTTCACTGGGTCACAGGATGATGCATTTAGATTGTCTTCTAGTCTGGAACAAACAGGCAACCAGGCAACAGTTACTGCAGGAGATACTGCACTATGACTGCTTCTTCCTGGCATCTCTGAGTTCTGACCTAAATCCCACTGTTCTGAGTCAGATGATGTGAGAGAGAGCCTTGCAGAGAGCACCTTTTGAGAATTATTTGATCCTGAAGTTTCCACTGTTGTACCCTGTTCCACTGCACTGATTGTGTCCAGCCAGCTTTTGGGGTAAGGCTCTCTGGTGGGCTGGCAGCCCATCTGCAGCAAGGCTGTCCTCACTGCAAAGACTCAACGTTATCAGCAACATCATGATTACAAAAGAATAAGAAAACTGTCCTACTCTATAATACCCACTTAAATATGGCCACTATTTAAAACCTGGACCAACAGTTTTATTTCAAGTTTAAAAGCAAAAGGCAGAAAGCTGTTTGCACAGGCATCCAAAATCCTAACAGATTTACCAAAGAAGAGCAGGTACACTCAAATGGCACTCTTTCCCTATGGGTAATTTCCTCCTCTAGCTTAATTTCTAAATACAGATCATAAACCATTTACCACCACAAAAAAACCTAATACACATGGCAGGTGTTTTGCCAGTTGATGGGGACAACTGAATGGGCACAGACACCAATGGAAAGAATGGTCTCACTTTCCTATTAATGTTGAGGCAAAACAGAGGCAAAATGATACACTTGATAAAACAATAAGCTTATTACTCACTCAGCTTTAGCAACAAGCAAAAATAAGCAAGGTGATGCATCTGATCATTACTGTATGAGAGAGAGAATGAATAGTGATTGAGAAAGATCCATCACCAATTGCCTAAATACTTTACCATCATCCAGAGTCTGCAATTCCTGGGGAGCCCCTTTTTTCATGAGGACCTGGAGAGCCCTTCCCAGCAATTGGGAAAGTGCTGTGCAGTGCGTCCACTTGTAGGTGAGGTCCCCAAGTTTGCCAAAAAAAGGGCTTTTATAGGCCCAAATCCAGCTTTTATAGGCCCAAATCGAACAGTCCAAAAGACTTGTTTACCTTCTTCTGCAGAAAAAAATCTGGTTCTGATGGCCCACTTCCCAACCAGGGAAGCCAGGGCCAGGGCTGGGAGAGTTTTGCCTAAATTATTCTACTAACAAGCCTCTGGGGAAATCAGTTGGGAGGATTTCCTAATGTATCTTACACAAGGTTATACAAACCTCTCTACAGCAGCAGGTTTGGCATTAAGAACAACTAATACAAATGTTTTGATCATCTATTTTTAACTAAAGAACCTGGATGGTATCGACAGCATCATGCTCAAGATCCATCTTGTAAGTCAATTTGGTGCTTAAGCCTGCTGTTCAGGCCTTAGCATATCAGCAGGATACTTCCAGTCCTGAAAAGGGAAGATCCCTTGTCTCTCCAACAGGAGATGGATGTCTCCATCAATCAGGGTTTCCTGAAGCCCAAAGCACAAGGTATTTTTCAAACATTTCCATTAGTAAAAATGCAGCATAGAAAAACAATGAAGCAGAGCACTTACAATCCAAGTATGGTATGAGAGATGTAAACCAGGAGAGCACAAAAAATTACATTATCAGCTGCTTTAAAAAGCAGCAAGAACTGTGCTGTAATAGTCTATACCTTAAAATGGATAGTAAATACTTACTGAAGGTTAGAATTGTTAATGTGGAAGGCTTAAAATTTGACTTAAGGCAGGCCATGAGCATCATATATGTACTTCTACAGAATTTCTAACCTTGTAACAGGAAAAAGACCTGGAAATGTACAAGAAAAAATGGCTGGGCTTCAGTAACACATTACTCTGTTTTAATGGATCACCTGACAGTTTCAGCAAGCACCAGAAGGAGTAACACTTAGAATTCCCTCCAGGTAACCTGACTTCAGTGCAACACCAGCTAGGAGATATGATTAGTGAAGACAGAGCCTAATTACCTTCCCTAGTCTGGATGAAACATTTGGTCCCCTTTAGGGCTGCAATTTCTGTAACTTTACAATGGTAGGTTGTGCAGATCTAAATAAAAACCTAAGGCAGGCACAGCTCAGCCTGTCTTGCAAACAGCACTCAGATTCTAAAGACAGCAAAGCATGGAAGGCCCTTGCTACACCTTCCCACAGACATCACACAGGTGAAAAAATCAGCTTTTTCTGGTGATTGCCAGCACAGCTCTTCATTTTCCCAAGTGAATATGCAGTCTATGAAATGCCTACCTATTATTGGGGGTGGATGCTGCTTCAGGAGGTGAGGGAGGAGAAAAGAAACCGGTCCCATTCTTTTGTTCATTCTCATCATGTATTAATTTGTCATCCTTGTGTTGTTGCTCCAATTTCTGCTCTTCATCTCTTGACAGAAAGTGTGCTAAAGATGCAGCCAGGAAGCTGCTCTCTGTACCAAACAGGAAACAAAACCACACCAACTTAAACTTTTATGTTTAAGCTTCAGAGCCTACAGTGATTAAAAATAAACTTGGAACTGCCTTGGTCTGTCTTTTCCCTAAGGAACTGAGTATAAAAGGCTTGATCGAGGCAAAACAGTCAAAATATGAGCATACCACTCTACTTTGAGAAATCACCACATGCAGGAATCTACATGTTTTAGGGCTGCCAAAATTTGCTTTTCTATCAAAGCTCTTGGGCAGATACTGGTATCATGTGTTAGCTACTTGAACTGAAGTTCAGAGACCTAAAAAAATGCCAATAATGTAGAGACTGAAATTAAAATGATCATGCAGCAGCAGCATTTAAAAAAAAGCCCAAACCACACATATACAGCCCATTCCAAACCCATATACTGAAAAGGTTTGGACGGGATTTATGTAACTCACTGAAGCTGTAAGATAAAAAAAGAGTCTAAACATGTTTGAAAGAAGAGGAGATGAAGTTCTCTCCTTCCCCAGTGACAAAAGATCAGAAGACAAACATGAGTTTGGAAGATGAAGCAATCCAAATATTGTTGCTGCAGAAGAAGATAACGAGCGAACAAATCTAGATTTGAATCTAGAACAATCCTTTAATTAGTAATGGCTGAGTGCCAACAATGCTTCCTCAACTGAAGAAGTGAACTACTCCTAGATTAGGGGCATCACTTCATCAAAGATTTGCCTAAGAAACTGTACACTGTCTACTACCTCTTCTTTGTTCCAGTGGGGTTTGTTGGTTTCAGCACAAATGTGCATTTCTAAGCAAAGAGCAAAAGAAAATAGGGGGAAAAAAAAGGAGACAAAACCAGCATAAAAGACCTCTTGTGATATGGACAAAAGCATGAACTTGCTGGTGTTCTCTGTGTTGGGCAGAGCTAGCTGGAAAAGACAGGTACGGAAACACGAGGCTTCTTTGCTTCTGTTTATTCGTGCTGCGTTCAGAGAAGTAAAGTTTTGATAAATTCTGGTGCAAACTGCATTCAAAGAGTATGTGATGCCTCCCTGATTGAAGCACAGCAACCATAACATTGAATATTAGCCAGCAGCACAAGCCAATTCAGAATATTAGATTTTTCCCTTAAAATATTAATCCTAAGTAGCTACAGCTCTGCTGCAATACAGTCACAAAAGCTGTATTTTACACATTCTAAAATACCACAGAGTCCTAGCAGAAAAGGGAGGGAGGGAGAGGAAGTGCTTGTTAAGTACAAAGCATTCTCTATTCTCACTGTAATTTCCAAACTGGATATTCAGTTTTATCTTCTTGGCAACAGAGAAGCTCAATCTTAGGTGAACAATTCTCTTTACCTGAGGTTATAGTGGAAACCCAATTTAAAAACTGCATGGAGGGACATGGCTTTTTTGAAGAATGTTGTCATGTTTGTAGGTGAACCTCTTGTCTCTGCTCATTTCCCCTTGGTTAGAGCAGGCAGAGACAGCTGTATGGCAGGCACCTTCAAAAAGGCACTCACCTTCTGTCCCTGTGGAATCATCCAGAGGAGGGAAAGGCAAAGAACAGCTGCTGCTTCTTTCCATGTTGTTATAGAAACCAGGGATCAGGAATGTGATGTTCTAAAACAAAGAACGAAACCTTATAAAACTAAGCCAGCTCTCACAGGAGGAGGGAGAATGCTAACAATCCGTGTCTGTGAACCTGATTCTCACAGATAGCCAGGCAAAAGTGATCCACCAATGGAGAACACAGAACTGTGCAGCTTGCTTTGGGCTACTTGAAATCCACAGTAGCTCCTCAGCACTGCAAGTCTCAGCAATTACAGCACGGGAATTCGCGTGTCGTCCTACACCTCACCCACCGAACGTGTGCAGCACAGGGGTTTTGTGATGGCAAGGAGTGCAAAAGTCAACTTCACAATTCCAGTGGTTATGCTGCCACATGGATCAGTCTTCTGGAAGCACTGGCACTTATCTTACCTTTCCCAACAAATCTTTCTTCTCATAGCCAAAGAGCATTAAAGCGAAACTATCCGTGATGCCGCAGATGATTCCATCTGACTGGACAGTAATGAGACCACTGATGGTGCAGAAAACCACGACTGTAGCAGAGTACTGATAGCCTGGGAGAGAGCCTTCTGTCTGTGGAATCTCATCTTTCTGCACTGCTGCTTGCTCCTCCTCCACATGGCTGACTTCCAGCTTTAAACTGAGAGGAAACCTGCTACCCTCTCTGGATCGGCCTACAGCTCGCTGGATCCTGAGGTTCTAAAGTAAAGCAAAAAAACCAGCTCAAACAGAAAAGCTCCAACTAACCGAACGTTTTTGGGTTTGTTTCATTATTCATATAAAATTACACAGGAATTTTCAGGAAAAGGAGCAGGAAAAGAAAAAGGAACCAATCCTGTGAGTATCAAAATGAACAACATCTGTTTTTTTCAGGATTTGGAATCCAGTGTTGAAGTACTTTATAAATATCCTGAAGATGAAGACCAATCTATGCTGCAGTTTTTCAACAGATTAGGCATTCGTAAGAAAGCCTCCTTCAACTCCCTACCTGCCCATTTTCATGGCATTTGCAAGACCTGGGTATTCTTTCACTCCTCAGACAGACGTGATTGAAACGGGCTAAAGAATTCCAAGGAATCTTAAAGAGCTTACAGAGAGAGCATGGTGTCTTATAAAGCTAGGATTAGAAAAAAAACTGTCTTTCACCAGGACAGATTCCAGTGAGAGGTCAGGGCATGGTCTCATCCCTAGTTAGGAACTCTTCAGACAGCAGCTCCACAAATCAGCAGCACACCCTTTTCCAGGGGAATCAGGCTTTTCTCTGAAAAGGCTTTCTTCTGTTAGGTAAGGAAGGGAAACAGCACGCACGTGTATTGCAAATGGGAAGGCTATGGAAGAATGAGGTTGGTTCTTACACTATACCTTTGGGATTTTTTTGCCTAGAGGAGGGATCTGCACAGAAGGAATCAGGTCCTTTATGTGGACTCCAACTACTGCTTCCAATGTTGGGTAGCCATGGAGATGGGCATAAAGGAGGTCACATGACGTAATTTTTCCCTGGGGAGGAAAATTTACAGGATTGTTAAAATTTTAGCCACAGTCCACTCAATACTTTGCCAATGGTTTCTGCAGTTATCTAAGCAATGGCAGGAAATTTCATTTGTGTCCTTTGGTGGACACAACTCACTCAGTGAAAGCAGGCACAGCATAAAACAATATTCCCATATCACTGTGCAGGGAGGACATATCACTGTCCCTTTGCCCGGGAGAGAGGCAGAGGAGTCCAGCGCTCCTCACAGAACTGTTCCTCAGCAAGAAGATTCCTTCACAAGGGCATCCATACCCCAAATTATCAACCCCTGCCAAACAGACACTGTTCAAGTGTAAGATGTCCCCTGAGGAGAGAGAGTGTATTTTTAGGTGGGCTGTCAAACACGCCAAGGTGAGCTGCGCCAAAGATCCGCGCACAGCTCCTGCACACACAGCCCTGGTTTCAGGCCCTGCCATGGACACACTCCGTGTTCACCACCTGCTGCCTTTCAGACACCTTCCACTCCCACACAAGCTCTCACAAACTGCAATCTCGTTTGATCTTTAGGAAAACACTTACATCAACTGTGAAGGAAACAGAAGCTGAAAGTCTTTCCACTGGTTCCAGCACAACCACGCAACGCTGGCTGTTCTTGCTTCTTATTTGCCTCAACCAGACCGAGACGGGGATCTTCTCGTTGAGGTGGCCAATAACATCCACCTTTCCACCAGATTCAGAAATGGAGAACATAACTTACTCAGACTGTGGCTACTCAGCAAGAATTTCAAACAGGAGTAAGATACTGAGCCAAGATACCTTGCTATCACTATTAGAAAAACTTAATTTCTTGACTACTTACTAGTATTTTACAGGAAGAAACAGTTTTAGTACAGAGATTTAAAGGTCTGAAAATAAATTACTGATCATACACAAAATGTTGTTACTTTGTGTCATCTCTCCCCACCTCAGGGAGTCTAAAGGCATAAAGACTTCAGAATAATAAATGTGCCACTCTAACACCTTGCATTCAGTGAGAAGTGCCTCTCAGAGATGCCTCATTTAAGGGATGTCCCGTGGTGCTAATGAACACTCCCCATTGGTAACACAGTGCTTACTTCCAGCTGCAAAAACAGCAGTTTAATTTCTTATGGAAGGAGATTCTTCCCAGATCAGAAAATGTTTATTTATCTCATAGCCTGCAAGGCTCATACCAAGCCTTCTTTGATTTTTATATGATCTTGACAGAATGGGTTTATGACTTACACAGTGACTCCTAGAAAGTATTTGGAACAGCTTAGAGTAAGTGCCTCTGTCAGACATTTAATTTTAATCTCGTATTTCACTAAATCAAACTTAGATCTTTGCCCCCACCCCATATCCAACTGAGGATTCAGGAAGATAAGGCTCTGAGATACTGACAATTTCAGTTCAAAAATAACACCCCAGAAAGAATATGAGCTCATTTTCCAAGGATTCTCTAGTGACAACTCACAACAGCAGCAAAAGAAAATAATATGGAGACTTCCTCATGCAGTTCTCTTATAAACAACCCCATTCTAGGCAAAATATCAATTCCACTCTTTCACACCAACTATGGTGTTTTGGCACAGACATTTCACAGTATTTCACTTGCTTGTACCTTTATAATATGTACAATCCAAATTACGATAATTTAAAAAATATTTTTAAGGACCAGACAATTTGGAACTTTTCCACAATAGACCTTTTCCATGTTAAGCAATTTTAAAAAATTCTAATGTCTTTTAATTTCTGATTTGGTCAAGTCACAGTGACTGTGTGTGTTGACAGCTGCAAGGTTCTCATGGGTGTCCCCTTAAATCATCTTTTGCCCTTTGAAATCCCACATCTGCAAACTTTTAAACCAAACAGTCCTGCAAATGACATAACTGCCAAATGCCCACAAAGTTAAATAGATCAGGAATTTACAGAGAAAATGAATCCCAAACCGAAGCCTATAAAACCACTTTATGTGGTGGGGGATATTTCCTTGAACATTTCACGTACCACAGTTCCTGAAGCCACCGATGAACATTCAGAGGTTTCTAGGTACTCCTCACCCACTGCTTCCCATGCCTCTTGACCAGATTTGGATATCAAGTGGGACAGCTTTTGACCAATGAGTTCCTGACTACTGCACCCAAGCAACTTGCAAGCTCGGTCATTGGCCACTAGGATCTAGAAAAGAACAGAAAAAAACAAACCTAAACAAAGAATAAAAGCTGTATGGTTTTTTAAGAGCTCATCATCTCCTCAGGTTGTTGCTTTAATGTCTGATAATATCCCTTCCTCTTGGTGGAAATAAAATGGTTCTTTAGAATTCTGAGTTCATTATAGATTCTTATTCTAGGAGTTATCCCTTGCCCACACATCTTTTTGGTTAAGAGGTTTTGAGACACTGCTTTCCTTTTAGGTATCCTGTTTTCTTTTAACTGAAAACAATAACATCCATGGAGGCAAAACTACAAAGTTGTATTTGCAAGCAAAGCCCAGGCAAGCCACAGAAGTGTATCCAAACTCAAAGGTGTGCAGTGATCACACCAGTCATTGGCACACTGGAGCCTGTGAGACCCTGGGACTCAGGGTCTTTAAAGTGGGCAAACGCAAGCTGTCACTTCAAGCTAAAAAGTGGCACAGCTCTTTAAAGTTTTCAGGACCCAATTTTAGCTTCCTCTCAGGAGAGAAATGGAGAAATTCTTTCCCTCCCAATGCAAATTAAATATTTACTGGGGCAGATAAAGGAATCTTGTGCCACCACAAACACATTTCAGGGTTGGTACTTTACAGAGAGAAGGTTTGAAGCACATGCTGCTCTTCCTTTCTTCCCTCATGTCACTTCACAGCTGCATTCTTATAGAATCATTGAATCACAGAATGGTTTGGGTGGGATGGGACCTTAAAGACCATCCACTTCCACCCACCTGCTCTGGGCAGGGACACCTTCCAAGCCTTATCCAACCTGGCCTAGAACATTTCCAGCAATGGGGAGCCCACAACCTCCCTGGCCCATTTGAAAAGACTCAATACATCCTTGCTTCTGCTACTGCCTTGTGTATTTTGCTAACTACAACCTGCAAAGGAAATAAACTCATCAGTCTTTAGAAGACTACTGAGCTGGAGCAGACTACAAAATACCTTCATGGTGCTCTGATTACCTGCAGATACACAAAAGAAAAGTAGCCCTTTTAGCCTGCTATCACATAAGCTGTACCAGTTATGGGGAGCTTAGTGCTGCAGGTTCTGCTGCAATACCTCTGTTGTGCTGGCATCCACGGTGAAGATGGCTTGGTTTGGGTTGTGTGCAGGAGCTGGGAGGTGCTGGCTGGATTCCTCCACAGCTGGGGTGTGTAAAAAGGAGCAAGAGGAAGAACTTCCGATGGAAGAAGGGAGAGGGGAAGAATGCCACTGAGCCCATGAGTTACCAATTTTGCTGGTACAAATGTTATGAGCTGTCAGAGAAGACAAACAGCAGGAGCTCCACTTCTCCCCTGTGAAAAGATAAAGGTCAGCAATGTTGCTGTAACCCTCTACTACAGGAGTATCAGAGGAATGAATTAAAAAAAAAAAGCTGTCAGCTGAAGCAGCTGTCAAGTAATCCCAAAATACATGTTTCCAGATTTTTAAAGAAACTACAAGAAAATAAAATCAATGAAACTAAAGAAAACTATTCCAGTAAATGCATCTTTTCGAATCACAGCCACAGGAACACATAAACTCAGTCCATAGGCTAAAACGACTTGCCAACATCCATAAGTTTTAACCAGACTAGTTAACTTCTATGCTTTACTTAGCAGTTTTTAAAATGTTTTGAAATCTCCCAAATTAAAAATGAAATGGTCATTAAATAATTGCAGTAAGTGCTCAAGCCCTTATTAACCACTGCATTAGTTGGAAGCCACTTAATTAACTGTTCACAGTATCTGACATTGAAAATACCTGTGTGTCCACACCAATGTTTTGGGCTACGCAGTGCCAAGTGATTGTACTAAAATTTTCAAATTTCTGCCTGTAAAAAACATGTCTCTGAGAGGTGGTATCTGCAGCCCAATGCCATCAGTCCACTCCCAAATCACTAAGTAGCTTTGAAGGTTTAGCAGTACTGGAAGAAGCTCACCACGATAGAGCAGGGAGACACATATCTGGATGCACTGTAAACTGCAAAGTTCTTCCCATCCTGACTGAATCGAGTACAACAACATCTTTCTCCTCACTTGGAAGTTTTTTGTGGTTAAGATAATTATCCAAGATGGGAGGGTGGTCCAGTGGCAGCCAGTACAGGTTTCCCAGGGACAAGTACAAATGCAGAGCACCTATCCAGCAATGTTTTCCCTGTAAGCTCTCCCAGCCTGCAGTAATCCATGGCTCAGGCGCATCCTGGCAGATGCCCTACTGCTATTACCTCTACATTTGAGGAAGGGGAAGAGGACTATCTGAAACTGCCCGAAAGCTTCACGGGAACTCAGTCTCACAATACCGTGCTCACCAGGCAGTGATGCTCCAAGCTGACAGAGTCCAGAGAGACGACTTTTCCTGCTTTTGTTGCCCCAGGAGAAGGATCGACTTAGCTTATCAGAGTCATTCAGGTGAGTAAGGACTAAGCCTGCTGATGAAGACAGAAGGCCCCCTTCAGAGGGGCTATAAGCCTTAGTTGCCATGATCACACTCTGGTTGCCACGCCACGTCTAGGGAGCCACCATCTGCAACAGAAACAAAGGACACCGAGTCAGGCCCACAGCAGGGACTGATGCTGGCAGGTAACAATGCCTTCGAAGCCAAGCCACAGCCCTTTAAGTTGCGGCAAAACGCTCCTTCTTGAGTGTCCTGCTCTGTGTTTGCTCTGTGTGGTTATTACCCAGAGGTGACTACTGACTTCGCATCCTGCCCAGGTGAGGGTTCGATCCCTCCACAGACTATTCAGAAGGGTCGGACTCGATGATCCTTCTGGGTCCCTTCCATCTCAGGATAAAGACGATTCTGCAGGATACGTGTGACCGATAGGACGCCGCCACCACATTTCTTTCTGTCAGAGCTGCTGAGCACCCGGCCAGCACCCTCTCCCCCCTGCTGCTGGTTTTGAAACCAAAAGCTTTGGTAATTGGGAAAGTCACTCCCAGTTTGGAATCACCACGTGTAAGCGCAGCCTCCCTCCCACCCAGGGTGCCGCCCGCACCCCTGCGGCCAGTGGCCCCCACCGGGACGGGACGGGACGGCCACGGCTCCTCAGGGCGGCCCGCCACAGCCGGAGGGTGCGAGGAAACGGCAGGCGGGACTCAGCGGCCGCGGCACCCAATGAGCAAAGGCATTGTGAGAGCGGCACGGAGAGGAGCAAATGGCACGCCAGCGCGGGAGGAGGAAAAACAGATCGAGGGCCCGGGAATCCGTTGCTGCCGCCAGCCTCCCCTTCCCCGCCGCCGCCACACGCAGTGCCCCACGCTCCGGGCCGTCGGCTCGAGGCAGCGCGGCCGACCTGCTACGGGGGCGGAAGGTTGCAGGTAGAAGATCCTTTCCGCAGAGCGATAGCTATCCTCCGAAGGATTTGTAGGCCGAAGGACGAGGCCGAAAGCAGCGCGTAACGCGTCCGGCCCGAGGCGCCAGTGGAGGGAGAGCAGATCCCGGACCCCTCGCCCCCACCGTCCTGCAGAGAACTCCAACTCCCAGGAGGCCGCGGGGCACAGCCGGGGGGCAGTGGGCGGGGCGCTTCCCCGCCTCCTGGGCGCGCCACCCGCGGGCGATTGGCTGCGGCGCGGCGCCAGCGCTGGGCTGTGATTGGCTGTGCCGGCGGCGGAGGCAGTTTCCGGAAGGGGCGGTGGGAGGAGGAGCGATATGGCGGCGGAGAGCGGAGCGGGGCCGCAGGAGATGATGGAGGGTGAGAGCCCGCCGGGGCTGCTGCGGAAGCTGCGGGAGTCGGGGTGGCGCGGCCGGCTGCTCGAGCGCCGCCGCCGGGCGGCACGGCTGCCATTTAGGCGCCGGGGGGGCTTGTGGGCCCTCCGCGGTCGTGCAGCCCCTGTGTGTCCAGCCCCAGGGCCACTGCCCAGGGGGCCAGGCCCTGCCGGGCCGCCGAGCACAGGGGGCCGGTGTGTGTTATCGCGGCACGGCGTGATGCCCGGGGGCTCCATGTGCCGGAGGGAGATGGAGTGGGGTTGTGGAGATGGCCGTGACGTAAAAAATAAAGATAATATGAAAGAAACCTTCTGGATGGCGCTGGTTTTCCTTGGTGAAACGAGAGCAAATACTGAGGGGTGGCCAGCGAGGAGCTGCTTCTGGTCCAGGCCCAGGGTGGCCACCGGAGCTGTGGCTCGGTAAACGTGAAGGGATCTGGCAGGTTGTTCTGGGGAGACGGTTGCTTTTATCTGCGAGGATTTTTTTATTGATGCCTTCACTTTTTCGTGTCATTGGTACTATTGTACATGATACTGATTTTTTTTTTTTTCGTAAAAGCTCTTAAAATGTAATAGTTCTAACTCCATCTCCGTAATCTTTGGAATTGCACTTCATTGATCTAAGAAATTTCCTTTTTCCTCCAGTCTTCTTCCCAGATTGTTGGTTTTAGGAAGATGTGATGGGAGGAAAAAGTGCATCCAAAATCAAAGTAGAAACAAGGGGTAAGAGGCCTTTTATTTAAGACTAAACCTTTCATTTAGTTAACTTAGGATTTCTACTAACTGCCTAGTCGTTTATGTGAATCCTGGTTATTAAATCTGCTTGCTACTCCTCCCCTCTGCCCCGCTGCTGGAAATAGCCTAATTCTGCTGTTCTGTGTCTTGTGCAGTTGATAAGAGGATCGAGTCGGAGGAGTCGGGAGACGAGGAGGGGAGGAAGCAGGCGGTTCGCTTGGTGACAGAGCTCAGCCAGCAGAGCCTGAGGGATGAGCAGAACGGCGAGGAGAACTCCGCAGGTACCGTTGTCAGCCTCACCACCACCTCCAGGAGTCCCCAGCCTCGTGTGCACAGCCTGCACCAGTCCCTTTGTGCTCCTCGTGGTTGTGTGCTAGTTACCCGTGGCAATCTGCCCTAGAGCAATCTTCTTGACATTTCAATAAATTGTGGTGTTGTGGTTGCTAGAATAAAGTTGGCTGCTTTTTATGGAACCGTTAGTATTAGACCTTTGATTTTTTGGTTTTCATATTTGTTTACCCATCCACGTTTCTCTTTGAGAGATTTAATGTCAAAATGCAAACCATCTTTATTCATATTTTTCTTTTATGGAAATTTGGAAACTTTACGTGGAAAGATGCTGGAAATTTTCATTAGAAGTAATCACGGGGAGCTTTTCATAATTCTACCTTAGTTTATGTAGGTTTTTTTGCCTAAAGAATTGCCAGGTTCCTTTGGAAGGCAATGAAGACTATTCCTAGATGGATTGAAGGAACCTATCCATTTTATTTTTTTAGTTTAAAAGTTCTAAGACATATCAAAATCATATTTTTGAATCCTCTCAGGTGTAAACTTTTCCCACTGATCTTACTGTTTGTATTAGAACATGGGGTAGGAATACTGCCAGACTTTTTTAAGCCTGTGAATATTTGATGCAAGGGTTTTCAGTGGCTTGCATGGAACTTGTCAGAGCAGATCCATTTCTGCAGACCCTGTGTGGTGATCTGACCCGAGCTTTTGGTGCCATCTGAAGTGTAACATCATTCTTTTGACAGTGATGTCCATGTGATTCTTATTGGTCTGGTACTGGAAAGGAAATCATGAAACAAATTTTAGTTCTTCTTGACTGTGCAGCTACGGTGGATCCCTCCTCATCTTAACATTGCCCACTGGGATTTGCCAAAGT
Source organism: Machaerirhynchus nigripectus (assembly GCA_013397975.1). Classification (NCBI taxonomy): domain Eukaryota; kingdom Metazoa; phylum Chordata; class Aves; order Passeriformes; family Dicruridae; genus Machaerirhynchus; species Machaerirhynchus nigripectus. Next base: position 132,058 of record VZRQ01000487.1, read on the forward strand.
CTTTTTCAAACCAGTAAATTGTTAGTAGAATTTTAAATCTCATCTCATGACTAAATGCACTCTGTAGAGGTCTAATTTGTTGTTGATAATTGAACCTTCGTAAATAGTAATAAAGGAATGCTGTCCCACAGGCAGGTCATGGCTGTGGAAGAGCACACTGTGCAAACTGTGCCTCCCAAGCACCCTACAACTGATGGAACCACGCAGATCAGACAGAGCTTTCCTTTGCCTGCCTGGAACCCTGAGTGTTTGCTCAGCTGGCATGATGTAGCTGTGTGTTGGAGGTTATATTTTGCACATTGTTCCCCTGGGAATTCTATGAAAGGAAATACAGAAGTGATGTACTTTTACTCTAGTGAAAGCAAGAAAAACGCATTCAGAGTTGTCTGCTGAATTACATTTGTGTACTGTTTAATATAATCACTGTATTGTTACTTTTTTCAAACTGTAAGCATTCAGAAAACCGGGGCAGGAACCAAGCAGAGGAATAATTTTCCAACATTTGAGATAGTTTCCACAGCCAGCTTTTGAGTTTCTCAGCTGAAAGGAAAATGAAGAGTTTTCCACATTATTTTTTTTCACAGAAGATCTTAAGTAGAAAGAGCTTGAGCAGCTGAAATTTCAAATTCATCACTTAGCTAATTCTCTGAGGAATAGAGCCTCTGGTTAGAAAGCTTATAACTGAGCTATTTATAATATTCTTCATGCATATGCACTTAAGAAGTGTAGTTAGGCTTTTTGTTGATTGAAATGCTTGTGGTACTGTGAACTTACATAACTCAGTAATGACTGTTCCTGCTGTGGAATTTGAGTTCTCTGAATGGTGGATTTTTTTTTCCCCTACCTCTGCAAAGGCATGTGGCTTGCAGGCACAGGTTACACAAAAATTCACTTATGAAACTTCACTGCCAGAGTGATGATTTTTTTCCTCTTGAGAAACATGCAGTGTTGAGAAGTATGGAGTAAAGCAATTTGGAAGGGAAATTGTAGTCCTGGCTGTAAAGTGCTTGTAGGAGGGTCAGTTTAGAGTTTTTATATCCAGTCAGTTCATAAATAAAATGATATATAAATGACTGTAAGTTTTCTAGAACCATTTTTCTCTTTTTTTTTTTTTCCTTTTTCTGTTCTTTGAGAGAAAATGCATTTTAACATTTTTATACCAATACTGATTTACAGCTGATGCCAGATGCACATCTCACTCAGGCTGCTATATGCTTTATACACAGTACATAGACTTTGTGGCAGTTGGCTTTATTACACAACAGCAGGGCCTGTGTGTTCAGTTTTAAATCCTTTTATTTAGAGAATTCAGTGTGTATCCTGTGGGATTTGTTTTTGCACCTTTGGATTTGAGTGCTGTTTTCCACAGTGGCTATCATGAGTGGTCTCTCAAAGCCATGTGTCAGAATTAAGAGGAGCTATCCTTTGAAAGGCCCCAGAACAGAGTATTTAACACATTACCTAAATCAAATGTTTATAAATTAAAATATTCAAGCTTGCTAGCCAAACAAAGTCAAATAATTTTTTTTACTTGAATGGGTTTTTTTTTATTGAAGATTTGTTTTTACCAAGTGCATGATTGTCTTTACTGTTGGACAACTTTTAAGTCTCAAAGGACTTGAAACTCAAAAAGTTCCCGTGCCTTGAACATGAAGTTACTGCCAGTATGACTCAATACAAGGGGCATAATTTGGATTTTTTCATGTGATATCTCAAATAACTGCTGTTCCAAACTTGGGCACTGTTCCCGTGGGCTGTAAATGCAGCAAGACTGCTTGTTTGGCTTGGAGCGCTTCTCACTGACAGTCTTTGCACACAAGAAACAGGTCAAAGAGGTACAGCCTTGATAGCAGCAGGGTAGGGTATCCCACTCCCTTGCTGAAGTGCATAGCTCCTAACTAAAATAAGAACTCAAATAAGAAAATGCAAGCACTGACCACTGCTGGTTTTGCTGACAGGCACATGTTTGTGTGTCAGTTTTGGTGGCATTTCTGTCCTGCTGTTCAGCATTCCCAAGCCTACCAGCTCATTTTGCATTCCCAAAATACAATTTATGTTTCCTGCTAATTTGTGCTATTAAAAAATTAAAGTTAAAATACAAGGATTGCTTTTCCAGTCTTGACTTCTGTGAATCAGTTCAGTGAGTCTCTTTCCTGTTTGAATGCCCAGGCAAGAGCAAGAGCCCAAACACAGGAAGGTCAGTGATGATCTGTGGACCACCAAACCCTTGGAGTTGGATGGTAGCATTAAAAAAGGTGATGCTGGTACTGTTTGTGCCTACATTACCACTTACAAAGCCAAGCATTAGAAGGAGAAACACCCATTAAACAGGAACACTTGACATTTACAGAGATGCTGTAACCATGCTGGGCTGTGAAAATAGTCACTGCTGCTGGGTTAAGGGAATGAGCTTGCATACATGCAGCAGTTGGTGCAAAGCCTTTGGGATGTGACTGTAATTGAAGTTGCTTGGGATTTTCGTAGCACCCAGAGAAGCTCTGCACATGAAGTAAAAAAACCTTGCATGTTGTATGTCAGTTTTGCAAAGCTGAATGAGACTTTGTTTTTCTTCAGAAGTTGATGCAACCAGCACATCATCTCCAGCAAACGGGAACTGGCATGAATTATTCAGCATGAAGTCTCCAGTAAATTTCCCTCCCTCATGTGCTGTTGTAGAAGCAAAGCAAATGCTGGGGTGTCTTCCACAGCTATAAAAGCACTTCCCAAGAAAATTCATGCAGTGGGATAAACAGTGTTGTCTGGTATAGTAGAGAGTTCAGCCAAACAAAGGAAGGGAGATCCATGCAGGAACGTTCACAACAGTGACATAGAGTGGCAATGCTAATAAAAAAAAAGCTGAAGAATGGGATTATTGAGATGCTTGGTCATTCCTGGTCATCTCACTAGACAGTTAAGACTCCTTCTTGGCAGGGTTTTATGATGTTGTCAGAGGAGCACAGACACTTTGGATGGTGTGTCTCCAAAGGGATGATGGCCCTAGGTGGGAAGGAAAGGCATCCTGCCCAGTCTTGAGCCAGCAGTTTCCAGCAACCACGCAGGCATGTTGGCCAGCGTGCTGATCTGTGTGTCTTTTGCATCTGAGCATGAAATTCTGCTGTTAAGAAAGTTTTTTTTTCTATAACTAGCTGTCACATTGAAAACCAAGTAGGTGAGGTATGGTTCTAATGAAGCAGAATGTCTGAACTGTGCATCTCATGTGTTTCTCCTCCTGAGGAGCATTTGCTCTCTTGTTCTCTCTGGATGTCAGCTCTTATGCTGCCTTTAGCTGTCTGGTACAGAAGCTGATAATGTATTTGCTTCTCCTGCAGGAGAAGCGGAGACACCAGTGGACATGGAGACCATTAGCCTGGACCCAGAAGCTGAGGTAAAGGCAGATTTTTGTCCTTACGGGCTTTATACGGCAGGAAGCAAAGGTAGGCAAAGGCAAGTATTGAAAGCTGGTTAAAAGATCTAATTCTTCTGAAGGTGCTGGCAACTGTGATCCTCCCCAGAAGTGATTCAGAGCCTTTAGACTAGAAGTAGAGGTGTTTTATTCTTGATCACCAGCTGAAACATTTTGTTCCTACTTTAGAATTTTAAATTAAACGTAGAGGCACTGCAAGTGTGTCTGTGCTGCAAGAGGTATTGCTGGGCTGTGAGCTGCAGAGAATATGTTCAGTGAGCTGTTTGCTGCTGTGAGCCCTGTGATTTGGAGCAGGCACAGTGACTTACCCAGCCCAGTGCCTTGGCATCGGCAACCTCGTGAGCCCCTTAGCAGCAGAGTGTTTGAGCTCGGGTGGGGAAGTGCTCCCTTTCTCTTTGACTTGCAAAACTGGAGCATCTGGGGCTGAACAGCACAGATGGGAAGTGCCTCAGCTGATTGCCAGTGCAGCATTAACGTTCACAGAACCACTGGTTGTTCAAATTGTCAGTGGTTCCTGCTCATCTGAGGTCTGGAACTGGAAATGGCAACTCATGTTCTGGTTAAGCCCTAGCAAAGGAGGTAAGAGAACTTGATGCAAAACTTTTTTTTATGCAAGAATTTTTCCATCTCAATATATTTCTGAAGATTTCTAATTTTGGCAGTGCCCAGACTCAGGAAAGGGCTGTTGCCTTTTTTGCAGATACTGCATTTGCAGTTGACAAGTTTAGGCCACGTGCCTCACCTGTGGTGGTAAAATCATGTGCCAAACCCATTTTACAAATGCCCTTTGAAGGGAAGTTTTAATGAGCTACACGTTTTGTAAGACTATAATTTCCCTAGACCAAAGTACCAGGTTGATCTTTAAAGACTGGATTTGTTTTGAAACAACTGCTAAATCCCTCCATTTCTCTTTAAGGATGTTGACTTGAATCATTTCCGAATTGGGAAGATTGAAGGATTTGAGGTGCTCAAGAAAGTGAAGGTAACAGTCCTAGGGAATAGAGAATGCCTCTTGGAACTGGGGATTTTGTGGATCTAACCTATAAGAGGGCAGATACGGAGTCTCTTTTTGGCTGAGACTTAATGAGTTCATTTTTAGCTGAAGAAGGTAGTGTTTACCTGTTTGTCAAGCAGTGATAAAAACCCTGGGATTTTGCAAGTTTGTTTCGGAAGTGGGTGAGAGAGAATGCATCAGGGCACATCCTGAGAGACATCCTGGACTAGCACAGCAGACTGAACATAGAATAACGTGGGTGGGAAGTGATCTCCTTTTACTGGAGGTTTCCAGTAAAGCCCTCAAAGCAGGCCCAGTTAGAACACGTTGCTTAAGGCCCTCTCCAGTTAAGCTTTGGAGTATTTCCAAGGACAGAGATTATGTAGCCTCTCTGGGCTGCTGTTACAGTGTCTGACCATTGTGGTTGAAAGATTTCCTTCTGTATTGGAGTAAACCAAGAGAAGATTGTATTAAAAAAAAAAAAAACAGACCAAAAAACCCCAACAAACCACCAACAACCAAACAAATTCCCAGCAAAACTCAATGGGGAAACCCTCCCACACACCCCTTTTTGTCTGTAAGGCCAAAGGCATTACATGCAACCCTTCATATCTGTTTTCCTGTTTCTTTTTAAACTTTTCCTCAACAATTAGACTCTGTGTCTCCGTCAGAATTTGATTAAGCACATTGAAAACCTGGAGCAACTGGAGACCTTGCGGGAGCTGGATCTCTATGACAATCAAATTCGGAAGATTGAGAACTTGGAGTCTCTGGCAGAACTTGAGTGAGTCCAGGGGAATCACCAGGATTAGGCTGGGGGTGGTTTGCTACTCACTGTGTTACTCATGCTGTACTTATTGCAGTGTTTATCACCCAAGCCTCTCTCAGAATTTTTCTTGGTGCTCTGTGAAGGATAATATCTATTCTCTGTTGATATTTCACCTGTGCAGTAAACTAGTTTCCTTATCCTGAAGCTCCCCAGGGACAGGCAGTTGGAAAGTGAAACCTGTGCTGTGTAAGGCAGTGAGAATGACAGGTGGCTGCAGCTTCCACGCAGGTGTGGGAGCTCTCAGGCCCCCTCTGCTCTTGCAGCCAGAGCTCTGTGTAACAGGTTTTCATTCCTGCAAAAATGACAAGAGATTTCAGGTAAGGGTATAATTTTTTTTTTTTTTGAAGAGTGTTAGGGAAGGAGTAAGTCCCCTTCCAAGTTTCTGAGTTTCTGGCACTTGCCTGGGATCACTCTGGAGATACATTACAAAACTCTTCCCACTGGGGCCAGGACTGGCCTACTTCTCACAATCACAACTGCTTCCTGCCCAGGGGAGGCCTTGACATGGTCCTGTCAGAGGCAGATCTTGTAGGCAAGTACCTTTCCCAAGGAAAATGCAGGTTGGCTTCCTCCCACAGCGGCAGCTCCAAGGCTGGGCAAAATAATGGCTGTCTTCTGCATGTGGCAGATGATTTTTTTTTTCCTTGTAGTGCTTCCACACTACAGAAGTATTTTGAAAGTTATATTTGTTGTATTTTCTGATGAAAAGACATGACACCCATGACTTTAGCTTCAAGGCCTAGCAAAGGCTTGATCTCTGAGGACAGTGAGATTCCCCACCAATTTACAAGTGCCCTTTTCAGAGTCATCCATGCCTGATGGACTGATGAGACCTTTGGTTTGTTTTACCTCAGGGTCCTGGACATCTCCTTTAATGTTCTGCGACACATTGAAGGACTAGATCGGCTTACCCAACTTAAAAAACTCTTCCTTGTCAACAACAAAATCAGCAAAATCGAAAATTTGAGCAACTTGCAGATGCTACAGATGTTAGAGTTGGGATCCAATCGAATTCGGGTAGGTTTGCTCTGTGAGATGTTAAGTGGGGAGTTTTGAGCTCCTTGGCGTGAGATTGGCATTTTCTGAGGGTGCACTGCACTGATTTGATTTGCAGTTTTGCTGGTTTTTATTGTTCCAGTCACTCACCGTACCTAGTGCTGTATGTGCTGGAGCCTTTCATTATGCACGAGTGCCTGGCCACGAAATCACCAGTAATGAATTTGTGCCTTTAACAAACTCGTGGATCCCCTGTGTGTTTCCTTTTGCAGGTGATGGTTGCTTCCTGCTGGAGAGCCAAGCCTACCAAAACTAGCAGTTGTTTCCTCCTAACCTCTCTACAGACAGGTGCTGAGGCAGTGAAACCTATTGAATGCAAAATGAGTTTGATTTGCAGGTGCAGTTGACGGCCTCCTGTGGCAGTTGTTTAGGAAAAAGAGTTTCTTGAGGCTTTGCTCTGAAATGCCTTGAAAAACTGAAACTTTGTACTGTACTGCTGATTCCTTTTGGGTTTTATTGTGCAGTTTGTGACTTTTTCCATTTAAAATCTGTGCCACTTACAGGAGAGCAGTTATGAGTAGTCTCCTGTCCCTAAGGTGTGATTCTCTGCATTTGCTCAGTTCATAAGAGAACTGGTCAGACAGATGACACAAAAGACTTGCAACATGCAAAATAACCTTTTTTTTAAAAGCTTTTTTAATTACATGCTCTTTAGAAAATACTCATAAAAGATGAGGGCATTTCAGTCAGTGTGGTGTAAGTTGGTGCTGCCCATTTATAGTCTCTGAGAAATTACTTGTTAAGCTGAAAGAAGAGATTAGGAAAAGATCTGTTTGTCCTTTTTATTTCAGGACTTGTGGAAGAACACTTGTCTTTGTAGAAGAGAAGGAAACTTCAGCTATTAAAAACAGCCTTCTGAGGCAGAAATTCGTGCTGCTTTTTTAAAGAGGAGAAATTTTGGTTTGCTCCAAAAGCTAAACTGGATTGAATTGTTTTCCAGGAATTTCTGCTTTGGAAATGAAATTATTTAGGGGAATAAATCTAGAGTGTGAGAACATCAGCCAGGTCAGATGAGGGTTTAGGAACCTTAGAGTTCACATAGGATGGGGGAACAGGAGTTCTGGAGAGAAGCACTTGGCTTTTTTCAGAAGCAGAACAGGCTCAGCACACTGATCCTTACATTACAAAAGCTGGGTTAAGCAAAACTCTCCTGTATTCTGTATCTAAGCATCATTATCTTCTGGAAAAAAGAGAAATCCAGCTAGATTTCTGAACTGATACCTAGGCAGTACGTTGTCAATAATGTTGTCAAGCCAAGGAATATCTTTTAAACAGTGAGGTTAGATTTATTTTAGGTGTATTTTCTCAGTGTTGAGCCTGAGCATATTAACAGAACAAAAAAAAAACCCGGAATTGTCACTGTAGGGGTAGCACAAGCTTCTTAAATTACTTTATTATTTATTAAGTATTTAAATTACTTTATTAAATTTAAGCTTCTTAAATTACTTTATTTTGAGTGGGTTTTTTTCTGTTTGTCTGTAAATTCTGTTCTGACTTCTTCAAACAGCAGTGCTCCATGCTTCTAATTGCTTTATTGGAGTGAGTAACCTGTGACTTGGCTTGGCACAAAGAGATCTCATGCTGTCTGGGGGCACCTACAACTCCTGTGCTAGCTTTCCCTTGGTGTAGGGTGGCTTGGCTGTATGCTTTACAGGTGGGCATATCCTTAAATCTTTAGGATACAAGCCTGTGGACTCCTCAGGCAGTGTTCTTGGCTCTGAGGAGCCTGATTGACTCCTTCCCTGTGCATTAAAGCTGCTGCAGTAGGGCTGTTCTTGCCTACTCTGCTGCACTCAAACCTCCCAGAGCGCCCTTATCTTGGAATCCCTCATGACTTAGCACTTTTTGCTCTGTTTCTGTTGAATGAATGGTGGGGAGCAGAACTTTATGCTTGAGCTGACATATTTAATACTTTTTTCCTCCAAGTTGGACTGAGGCAACTATAATGTAAGCACTTCTTTACTTGTTCCTTAGGTTTTTGTTCCCTCATGTCCATCTGTTCCATTCCTCTCCCTGTACTGAGTCATCAGTATTTCCTCCTCAGGGCTGGAGAAGCTGCCAATGAGCAACAAATCTGTAATTTTCCTTGCAAGGTCAAAACAGGGCTAAGTCCATAGGCTAGAAGGGGAATGAATGCAAATTTGAGCTGATTAACACTCTAAGTTCAGTCTTTTGGCAGTTGTGGGATAGAAGTTGAAAAGCTTCTTACCTTTCCCAAGTGTCCATCTTCTTCTTCTTCCTCGTGTTACTGCATGCACAGTTAAACACACACACACAGAGTAATCCAGGTGGTGCTAGGACTCAGTGGCCTGGCTCACCAGCACTACTGCTTGGAAGCTTTGGCAGGCAAGAAGCACGTGGGAAAGCTGAGATGTCACAACCCACCTGAGCACAGGCACACAGCTCTGGGTGTGTCTGTGTCCATGTTATTGTTTTGCTGCGAGCTGAAGCCTGGCTGTAAAATCCTTGTGGCTTTTAACAGCATCTTGGTTTTTTAATTCAGAGGCTTTACACTGCAAAATAAAAGTGTTTCCTTTTGTTTGCAGGAGCCTTTTCTAATCCTACCCTTTTCCCTTTTTTTCCCTGTTTTCACTCTCCTGTTCATTCTTTCTCCCTTGATGCTTCACAGAGATCCTTATTTTCTCTTACTGAAGGCTGAGCTGGAGTTAAACTGGTACAGTGTCTGTATTCTCCCAGTAGCAGCATGTGTATTTAAAAAGTGGTGTGTTCTGCCAGAAGCACGACTGTATGGCCAGTAGTTAAACCTTTAAACACATCCACCTGTGGGACAGTTAACCTGGCTTATGGCAGAGCAGCTGGACAACCTGCCTCTGTGTTATGCAGTCATCTGATGTGCAGGATTAAATGTAGAAATTGTGATTTTTCTTCCCAGATTCTCTTTCCATTCACAAGTGACAGATTTTTCTTGCTTCACAAAGGAGTATCTTCTACCCAGGATACACCACATGGTTATAATGTGTCTGCACAAGGGCAGCCACACCTACCAGGTGGAGTTTTGCATCACTGCAATAACACGGTGTCCTCTGGTCATTTCACAGGCAATTGAAAACATTGACACCTTGACCAATCTTGACAGCCTGTTCCTTGGAAAGAATAAAATCACCAAGCTCCAGAACCTGGATGCACTGACAAACCTGACTGTGCTCAGCATACAGGTATTGGTTGTGTTCTGCAAAGCCCCAGTGACATGAACTACCCTGTGATTTAGGAGCAGCTCTTCTGAGTCACCAGAATGGTGTGGGTTGGAAGGGACCTTAAAGCCCATCTCATTCCACCCCTGCCACGGGCAGGGACACCTTCCACTAGCCCAGGTGGCTCCAAGCCCCCTCCAGCCTGGCCTTGGACACTTCCAGGGCTGGGGCAGCCACAGCTTCCCTGGGCACCCTGTGCCAGGGCCTCAGCACCCTCACAGAGAAGAATTTCTTCCTAACTTCTGATTTAAACCTGCCTTCCTTCAGGTTGAGGGCATTCCCCCTTGTCCTATCACTACATACCCTTGTGAAAAATCCCTCTCCAGTCTTCTTGTAAGCCCCCATTAGCAGGTCTGCAGTGTTAGAGTCAAACTCCTGTACTGGAAGGATTCTTTGTGTTGTCTTTTTTCATCCTTTCATGCTACTTGAGATTGACAGATGCTGATAAAATTATAAAACAAATATTTGGTTTTTATGGAAGAAAGAACAGGAAATGAATATCATTCCCTGTTTCCTTCCTGGAACACTTTCCTAAGGTATTACAGTAACAGTGGAAGTGTTATGCCAGGGAGTCCTTACAATGACAGTGGCTCAATGTCACTGCCTTCCTGCTGAAGAGGCAATAAATGTGAACAAGCCTGTGCTAAATGCAGTCTGTTTTTAATGAGCTTTTGCAAAGCTTCTTCCTTTTTAAAAGGTGGAATAAAAGATACTCAGCTAATTTCTTGCCCCGAGTCTCCTTCTTACCCATATGACAATGCTTGTGCATTCTGGTATCTCTTAAAGCTGTTGGCAGGACACACTGACTACATGCTGTGGTACCTGCATGCACCATTATTCCATAGGAATTCCATAGGAATAAGGAACCAGCTGCAGCAGAGTGCAGTGGAATTAAGGTGCTGTAACTTCCTCTCTGACCATCCCATTGATAAAGACCTACAAAACGAACACTGTTCCTGCACAGGCCTGTTGTTTGTAAAGACACCAAGCAGAAAACTTTCGGGCTGCAACTTTTGATGGGAAGGTCAGAGTCTGATTCTTCCTGGAGACTGGGACTCCCGTGGAACTTCCTCGTGCATCAGAGGTGCAGAGATCAAACAGCTGTGGGCCCAAGCAGACTATTTCCCCTTCCCAGCCATGCTTTAGAGCAATGGTTTTCCCCCAGTGAGTCCCATGGGTTTGGGTTTGTTTGGAGTGGTACTAAACAGGCTGCTGCACTTCCAGAATAACCGCCTGACCAAGATTGAGGGGCTGCAGAGCTTGGTGAATTTGCGGGAGCTGTACCTCAGCCACAACGGCATCGAAGTCATCGAGGGACTGGAGAACAATGTGAGCAGGCTCTTGCTGACTGTGCAACACAATTGTTGCCCTAAGCTGCTTGTGTTAGAGGTTTTTCTAGAAGTTTTTGTTCCTTGGTTTCCTCAGTTACATGTGGGTTCCCGAGTCTCTCAAGAGACCACAAACATACAAGTGTTTGTTATATGTTAAAATATCTCATGTGGGTAAAGCTCCTCCAGATACTCTGGAGTAGAATTATTTTCATGACATGGGGAAGGGAAGCCCAAGATGTGGTTGAAGCAGCAGCCTGGCTGATCCCCAGGCATGGGAAGACAAAGCTGGCTGGCTGCTGCAGCCTTTCAGACAGCAGCTTGTGGATAACCATGAGTGCTTTTCAGTAAGAAAATCTGGAGCTGGGAGTAGGAGAGGCCAGCCATGGCATGCAGCTTGCCCTCCTGTCAGTGCACATGTCTAGTTTTCATGATGGGATGGATTCGTGGAAGCCTGTCTCATTTTCATTTTCACCCAGCAAAAGTTTTTCTAAAATTGTTGAGTTTCCTGCTGCTAAGAGTTTGTTCAGCTCTGCTGCTCAAGGGGACACTTTGGATCTGATTTTTAATCCTCTTCTTAATGTACTTTGAGGAAAGCTCACTTTTTAGGAGCCCTTGGCTGGCAGTTGCCATCCAGCCAGTAGTTGCCTTCATTTTTGTCACATGGCTTCTGTGGGGGTCAGTAGCTTAAGCAAAAACGATCTTCCTTGTTGTACATAGGCGGTAAGAGTTGAGCTGAATGGGAGCAGCTGGCAATAACGTGTCTGCTCCTGACAGTTTCCAGCTCTGGGCCTGAAAAAAGTGGCACAGAGAAGATGAAAGGAAATCTGATCTTAATATTTTGTGTTTGCTTTGTCTAGAACAAACTCACAATGCTGGACATTGCATCCAACAGAATTAAGAAGATTGAGAACGTCAGTCACCTAACAGAGCTGCAGGAGTTCTGGGTAAGCACAGGGCTGTTCCCCAAAATGTCAGTGAGGGAAACCCTTCTGGATGGGCAGCACGTAGACATGTGTGCCTTAGAGTGAACTCCTCTGGTTCTGGTGATCAGCTTTAAGATTTTGACAGTCTGCATGGCTAGAGTGCGTGCTGGTTTTCCCTAGGGAAAGGAAAAGGAATTAAAAATTAAAAATTTGCCGTGGTAAGAAGCCTGTCTCTGCCTGGGAAATGGGCCCTGCCTTCACGCTCAGGCTGGTTATGAAACAGCCCCACATGTCCTATTTCTGCAGCTCATCTTTCTGTAAGTGAGCCTGACAGAGTAACAGGGGAAACACAGAGCTTGTTCAGAGCAGAGTTGGTATGTTTGTGGTGTTACAAGTAGGAAGAAAATGAAACCATCTTCTGGTTCCGTTCCTATGAGACGGGTAACAGCTTGGGATTGCTTCTGTCTTCCTTCTGGCACCCTGAATTGCTGAGCTCTTTGGCTTTCCTAAGTCAGGTCAGGAAATTCACAGAGATACCCTGTCCTGAAGCATCAGCACCATGCCATGTTCGGGAGCTGTCTACAAATCTGCTCATGTGAAACAATGGAGAAGAAGCAGCAGATGTTGATGAGCTGGCACATGCTGCAACCCTTGTAGAGTTTCTGCATTCAAGGCTGAGAATAAGAGTTGTGCTGTACAATGTCTGTCATTTGGAGTTATTGAGACTCTTGGGCAGATGCTGAGAGAAAAGGAGTGGAAAGCAGCTTCAAATGAAACCCAGCTGGGAGTCTGGAGTCCAGGCTCCTTAGATTGTTTTCCTCACCTTGCAGCATGGCTTAGGAGACAGCTGGCAGTGTTACCTGTCCATGCCTGTCTATAAGGAACCCTTTAAGGAACAGGACTCAGAAGCCCATTTAACATGACATCTTTTGGGCAGTAGAAGTGAGGCAGTGCAGTGTAGCTGCTGTGGGGCCTGTCCTGATCCTGTGCAATTTCCTCCTGTCTTCCTCTTTGCTGTTGCTCTGCTTACAGGATGTGTCTGTCCTGGTTGCACTTGTACTGAAAGGACAGGCCAGATCTGAACTTGGCTGGATTCCTTTGCAGAAACACCAGTGTGGTTAGAGCCCTTTGTCAGAGCAGAGCACTGGCCAGGATCTGTTAGCTGAGCACGGAAAATGCCCTCCTGGCTTTGTTCCACTTCAACACTATGTTTAAAAAATACTCATTTGTTTGAAAAGGAGCAGGGCAGAATTTTCAATGGAAACCAGTGTTATATTTCCCAATTTATGGTTTTTTTCACTGACTGCACAGTTGAAGCCACATGAAAATATCCTTTAACACCTTAAGTAAACAGAATTCAAAATCCTAGACACTGTGATAGTCTTCTAGCAGTTTCCCAGTAGCACATCCCCAGTGGAGGGACTGAGACATCTGAAGGCTGAGTGACTTGGCTGAAGTAACACTGTGATGAGCTGTAGCAGAATGGGACAATCCAATGAGGTTTTTTGTATTTTATTTGAAGGTGGCATTGCTGCATAGACTCTGTCTCAGGGTTGGACAGCATGTGGCCACCTCGCAGCTTTGCTTCCTCGTTGGACAGCTGAAGCACTCATTCCTTTGTGTGGAATTGCTGAGCCAACAATGAAGCAGAAGAAGAACCCAAATCAGAGAGCTTGGCATTTCTTCTGGAGTGTAGAAGCAGTTTTTGCAGGGAAATTTATGTGGAGGAGAGAGAAAAATGTTGCTTTTCTTGTCAGTTTGGGACCTTTTTTAGTGTTTTCCTGAGAAGTCATAAAAGCAAAGATGGATGTCACAGTGGAAATAAATTATGATATAAAGATTTCCAGCCTGTAAATGCAGAGTGGAGTGGGAGATGGTGTAGAGACTGGCCTGCTGCCTTGCAGGGTCTTTCCTAGCATAGTGGTGGGACTGGATCTGCTGTCTGAAGGGTGGAGCATCGGACCAGCAGCCAGGACAGCGTGGGGGAGTTGGGTTTAGTAGTGAGGCCTGGGATGTGAGACAGGAAAGCTCATCTCAGAGGTTCCAGGGGAAGAAGGATCTTGCAGACAAGGTGTTGGTGAGCGTGAGGCCGGCGCAGCGGTGGTGCGCCCTGACTGCCTTCCTGCAGCCAGGCCTGGCTTGGGGGTACCTGTGGGTGTGACCATGCCTCTGTGTGTGCTCTGCAGATGAATGACAACCTCGTTGAGAGCTGGAGCGACCTGGATGAGCTGAAAGGAGCCAAGAATTTGGAGACTGTATACCTGGAGCGAAACCCCCTGCAGAAGGATCCCCAGTACCGGCGCAAAATCATGCTGGCCCTCCCGACTGTCCGGCAGATCGATGCCACGTTCGTTCGATTCTGAGCCTCTTGCTGCCCTCTCCCTCCTGCCCTCCTCCAAGAAATGTCCCAGCGGGGTTTTTTATCCACTCACCACTCCCCAGGTCTTCAGTACACTGACACACACAGGGCAAATAGTCAATAAAAAGCACTGAAACCAGATCTCGTGTACAATGCACTCAATGTTTTTGAAATGTTGTTATTATTATTATTAAATCTTAACACAAGAGCCTTCAGTGTGCCTTTGTTTTTTATTTTATGGGGAGGTTTTACCAGGAAGTGTTTGCAGCAGACTGGAGCCATGTGAGCCACTTACTGACCACTGTTGGCTCTGTGACACATGTTGAGGTTAGGGATGTCCTCGCAAACACCACGTCCAGACCGAGGCTCAGCAGTGGTCTGTAAAAATGTGAAAAAAGATCTGATGAAGATCCTCACCCAGCTTAGTTTCCAGGTGTGAGTCAGTGCTAAATACCTGGTGGTACAACATGGGGCTGCAGGGTGGGTAGCTTTTTTGTACTCATGTTTTTAAACACAGCTACAAGCTCATGAGAGCAGTGGGGACAAACTGGTATTAATGGTGAGCAAGGGAAGGGTTTGGTAGCACTTGGCTGCAGACAGTGTTTGCCATCAGAAAACAGGAATCACGCCCTGCTTCCACTGAGGATGGCAGCGTGGCATTGCTGTCCCTCTGCACCTGTTTGATCTGGGCAGCTGAACTGCAACTTTCCAGCAGCTGAGAAACTCCTGGAAGCACTTGCCATCTGCTGCTGTGTTTGTCCAACAGGCATGTCATCAGTCCAGGGGAGCAAGGAAACACAGGAGGGGTGCTTGCAAATTTGCTCTTGCTGGTAGTTTGATTCATCCTGATTTGACATGGATTGCAGTCTTGGAAAGAGGGGGATGAATCCCTTCTCCAGCTGGAGACTGGGAATATTAAACAGGACCATGTGGCCCTGTAAAAGATTTTAGTTCCCCTTTGTGGGCTGTGTTGCATTTGCTCACCAGCAGCTCTGCTGTGGTGCTGATGGAGGTGGGGTGGTGGCTGGGTTTGACTGGGGAACCTGCACCCCACCGTGCCACTGAATTGGGAATGGGGTGAGATGAGTTGCTTTGAGTCCCCCAAGGTGCCATGAGCTCTCCCTGGGGACTGTAAAAGCAGGGTCTCAGTTACTCTGTGACCAGCGGTGCTGTGCCCCCACGTTGTTCCTGGGCTGGTGGCCTGTCCCTTCGCTGGCAGCACCTGGCAGGCAAAACACAGCTGGGATTTTTCCCAGAGTTGCAAAAACCAACACAGACTGTTTTCTTGTAGGTGTGAGGCGAACACAGTGCTTAAATATTCCCAGATGCCCCAAAATCCTCGTGCTTTGGCCAGGCACCAGCCCCTCCAGGGTTCAAGGGGGACCTGCTCTCCCTCGCTGCCTCTCCATGAGTCCCACTGAGCCCTCTTTGCTCAGGGCCGCACGGGTCCCCACCTCCAGCTCAAACAAAGGCAGGGCCTCCTCCAGGCTGCGCAGAGGAAGGTATTTCTAAATGGGGACCGTGCCTGCACACCCATCCACCCTCCTCCTGTCCCCAGGCTCTGCCCTTCCTACACGGGGAGTCTGATGTTCCCCAAGAGGGGAAGCAGCCACCAACAGGAGCAACAGGGGGGCTCCTTCCCACTCTCTCCCCACCCGAGGAGAAGCAGCAGTAGGGTGGGAGGGCCCCTCTGCCCTCTGCCTGCTGGCACTCAGAGCCAGCTCTGTGGGAGGGACAATCAAGGCAAGGGCCTGGGCAGCAGGTATGGGGGTAAAAGCTGCCAGGCTGGGGCTCGCTTTGGGAGCTGCAGGAGAGGGGCAGGATGCAAGAGACCCCGGTGCCTTCATCCAGCTTCTCAAACGTTGCCCAGCCTTGCGGCTGAGTCCCCACCACACTCCGTCCCCAGCCCCACCACGGGGCTCCGAGGTGCCTGCTGGGCTGTTGTGGGGGTTGGAGGTTTTTGTCACTGTCTGCCAGGAGTGATATCCAGGTGCTGCCCCAAAGGAGCGCCGCTGCCAGGCACTCTGGAGAGCTGGGGCTGCACTGCTTCCTCAGCAGAGATCCATCTCCACATGCTCCAGATGTTGTAAGGACTTCTCTGTGTGATGGAGGATTTTTGGGGGTGGATCACCCCAGAGCTTTTCAGGACACGGATGTTTTTCCTTAGGGAGATTCTGTGCTTGGCACGTGTCACCCCAGCCTTCCTGACTGGTCTGACAGGGGCTTTGGGAAGTCGCAGGACCCAAACCAGGCAAAATTTGATGCTGACATGCAACCTACTTTGACTGGTAGGAGCTGCAAAGGGTGTAAATGAAGTCGGAATTTGGCTCAAGTTTGGAGGCTTGGCCAGAAGCACCCAAGAAGCTGAGATGCTGGAAAGGAATTGGGTGCAGGTCAGCACCTGTGCACCTGTGCCTGTGCCCAGCTCGGCAGGGCTCTGCCTCAATTACCCAGCACGGTTCCTGGTGTCCCAAGCATGACTGCAGCTCACTGCAGTCCCAGGTGTGTCATCATCTTTTTGTGCAGGTCCCTTACTGGCTGCTCTCTGCGGTCACCAAGTGCCTGGCTGGTGGTCACAGTGCAGTGGCAGGGCCACCTTCCCAGGAGGGACTTGGCCTTTTTGAGGACCCCAGCTGGGGCACTGGCCAAGAGGGGTGGTGGGACTGCGCCATGTCCATGAGCCATGGACACCCAGTTGCCTGGGTCTGCACCAGGAGGGAGGAAGGGGCACCAAGGTCTGCCATGCAACAGAGGAGCTGCACTGATGACCCCCAGTGCAGCCTGGTGTGGCAGGATGGTGGCAGCGGGTGAGGAGGCCAGTGAAATGCCCCAGGTGGGTGGTCACAGCCCATTTCCCTGGCAGCCAAGCTGCCTAGGGGCATCGCTGTGCTCCTCACCCCACACACCTCACCCCCAGCCCAGCCACACAGCCCCATGGCCAATGCCTTCAGCAACAGCTGCACGAGGACAGGTGAGGGAAAAAGGTTCTTTGGATTTCGACTTCTTTCCATCCTGGAGAGGAGGCTGGGGCAGGAGAGGGTCTGCTGGGTTGAGGAGCACAGGAAAAGCCCCAGTGCTCCATGGCTGGAACTGGCAGCTGGCCCATACATCAGGTTCAGAGGGCAATGGGCTCTGATCCCCCAAAGCCCTGGCAGGCACCTTCCTACTCATCCTACTCTGGTGCTCCAGCCCTTCCCTTTCACGAGACAGGTGCAGTCCTCACTCCTGTTAATGAGCTCTCCCTGCTTCCTGTGCTGGGAACACCCAAGCAAAGTGGCTGGAGCCCCTTCCAGAAGAAGCACATCCTTCCCTCAGCTCCTTGTTTCACTCACAAGACAATGCCCAGACCCACAAGGCACCAAATCTTGCAAGAGAGAGACATGCTGGACAGAGATGGCTTTGGGTTCCATCACGAGATCCATTTCCCTGCCTTAGACTTGGTTCTGGTGTGGAAAACCATCCCCCAGGAGCTGAGCTGGGAGCAGGACAGCTGTGAGAACAGGGACTTGCAGGAGAGATCTGCTGCCATCCACAGGGCCTGGAGGAAGACATTTCTGGACAAGCTTCACCCTGCTGGGATACACATGGAAAAGGATCTGACTCCAGATTTCTATCCCCTTGTGGTAAATGTAGCCTTCATCTGTGGATTGTGGGGTCCAGGGGAGGAGGTGCCCTGCCATGGGGCCTCTCTCAGGAGGGCAGCCAGGGCTTGCAGGGGTGCCATGTGCTCGTGCTCCTCTCTTGGGTCAGCTGTACCAGGCTGACCCACACCAGTGACCAGCACAGACCTGGACAGGTGCCAGCAGCCTTATCTCTTTTCTCCCCACAGCACGTGACTCATCTGGAGAAGAAGGTGGTGCCCTGTCTGCTGCTGAGGGCACCCTGGAGCCTGCTCTGCTGCTGGGCTGGGAAGCTCCAGCTCCCGGTGCCTCTGCAGGTCAGGGGCTGCGGTGCCCAAGCTTGCAGGGGAAGGGGGACAGTGCCCCACTGCTCCTGGGTGTCCCACTCTGCATGGCTGGCTGGGTTTCTGTGGGGCTCTGATGGGGTTTGCAGCCTCCTTGCTTTCCAGGGGACCCAGCGATCCCCAGTTACCACTCTTGTCCCGTGGACAGCTGTGGGGTCCCACTTCATTTTGCTTCTGAACTTCTCCTCCAGAGCCCCATTGCTTCTTTCCCTGGCTTCTGAAAAGGAGGTTCCTGGGCCTTTGGGCAGGGCTAAAGAACAGGGAGGTGCAGCTGCCGTCATGGGCAGGGAGACAGTCCCACCAGAGAGTGGGAGCCACAGGATGCCTGGGGCTGAGGGCAGTGCCATCTGACTGTGGGCTAACTGGTCCCAGTCTGGGAGCCATCACCAGCCCTTTTGTCCCACTTTGGTAAGCAAGAAGAGGGCTCTGTGTGAAACAGATAAGCCCTTCTTTCCTGGGGCTGCTCCGGGTGCACTCCTGGACTCAGTGCCTGAGGTGTCCACGCACAACTCTGACGTGGCTCCTTGCAGGTTTGTCGGCTACCCCGGAAACCACCCAAGCTTTCTGGGGCTCTGCAATGAGGAGCTGAGAGCAGGGTGGGAGAGGCCCTACGCTGGCCTTCCCAGCTGGTGTGTGCTGCAGGAATGCCTTCCCACCCTCGGGGTCCGATCTCCGTGGGCCGGCAGGCTGAGGGTCCCGCTCTGCCCGCAGTGCAGCCCAAGTGGATGCTCCGTGGTGCAGGAGCTGCTGGTCACCATGGTGGGGAAGCAGGTCCTCAGCAACGTGCAGGAGGTGGCCATCCCATGAGTATGCCGTGGCTTGCCAGGGCCGTCACGCGTCCCTGAGCTCACACAGGATGCCAAGGACACGTTAAGTGGCAGAGGACGTGGTGGCCCTTCTTTAGTTCCTCCAGGAAGCTGAAGTGCTGGTGGCATAAGCGCAAGCTCCTCTCAACCAAGAAGGGGGCAAGGAGGGGGAGTGGGCCCTGGTGGAGCAGGCACCCTGGGTTAGGGACCACCAGCTGCTGGGGTTCAAAGGGCTGCTTGATGAGTACCTGGAGATGGGTAGGGCCTGGCCTCGGGCTGGGGAGTGCTGAGAGGCACTGGGAGAGAGAAAGCTGGTGTGGAGAGGCAGGAACTGCAGGAGTTCCCCAGAGGAAGGAGCTTTCACCCTGAGCAGGTGCTGGAGGGAGAAGGGCTGCCCCACTTCCCACAGGATGGGGTTGCGAGATGCTGCAGTTGATGCTGTCATCTCAGTCTGTCCCTCTCCGCTCCTCTTCCTCCTCTTTCTCCTAGTCCTGCAGTTTGGCTTCATCACCATCTTTTTGGCAGCCTGTCTCCTGGCACCCCTCTTCGCCTTGCTCAGCAACTGGGTGAGATAACCCTGGACGCCCCCAAGTGCATCTGTGACTACCGGTGGCCTGTGGCTGAGCGGGCACAGGGCATTGGGGCACTGGCATTTGCTTCTCCATCTTGGAGGCCTGGCCATCATCAGCAGCATGCACTGGTGGGCAGTGGGGGGTGAGCAGGGGGCTGCAGGTGGAGTAAGGGAACTGGGGAGAACTCATTTGAGTGTTGCAGGATGCAGGATGACGAGGGGAGCCGCAGTGCTGGGGGTGGGCCTGCCTGCACAGAAGGTGCAGCTCCAGCCATGGGCAGTGGGCAGCTGTCACGCTCCAGGCCTTGCTGGGCAATAACTGGGGGAACAGGGCACTGCACTGTGAGCAGCTCTGCTGTCCCAGACCAGTGTCATGTCTGGTTTGTCAGGCTGAGGGCAAGGAGAGGCAGAAAGCCACCCCAGAAGCATGGGGCATGAAGGAGGGTGATGGGGTGTCCCCCAGCTGCAGGATCTGCTGCAGCACATCTCCCTCCTTCCAGGCCTTCCTCATAGCCACCACGTCTGATTTTCCACCCTCTGCATACCATGGGTAGATCCACAACAGCAGCCTGCACGTGAACTCCACCTTGGCGTATGCACCACGGGGCTTTGTCCTGCAGAGCAACACCCCATGCGGGTGGGAGCCCGCTCCTGCCTCGCCTGGCTCCTCCTTCCTTAGGCTTGGATTTTGCCTTCCTCTTGTCTCTGCCACAGCAAACATTATGTTTAGCAGAGCGACTTTTAGCCAGGCCCATGTTGTCCACCCACTTCCCTGAGGTTTTGGGGGCCCTCACTCAGGCCAGGGCAGAGAGTGTGCTGGACACGTCTGCGTGTGGGGCAGTGGGGAGGGTCACTTGCCACCATTGTGGAGGGAGGTGCCTTCGTGAAGATTAAATTCCCCCGGGGCTGGGTGACCTGTGGGACCTAAGCTGCCTGAGGGCTGGTTCTGCTGTGCTCTGGCATGCCCGGCTGGGAGCAGGAATAACTGCCAGGAAGCTCGGTGAGTACCTGCTGCACTTTGCTCCCACAGATACAGAGCATTCCGGGACCAGGATGGCAGCCTGACCTTGACTCACTGGC
Source organism: Machaerirhynchus nigripectus (assembly GCA_013397975.1). Taxonomy (NCBI): domain Eukaryota; kingdom Metazoa; phylum Chordata; class Aves; order Passeriformes; family Dicruridae; genus Machaerirhynchus; species Machaerirhynchus nigripectus. The sequence continues at coordinate 152,607 of VZRQ01000487.1, forward strand.
AGCTGCTGGCCCTACGCTCAGGTTTCATCGTCACCTTTGAGGTACCAGCTGCTGAGCCCAGCTGGGTGGCCCAGGGTGTGGCGCTGGGGCAGGGGGTAAGGACTCGCCACCGCAGCCAACCCACGCCTCCTGTCCACTTCCAAGAGGTTAGGATGAAGCGTGAACAGTACCTGGCCAAAGAGGCTCTGGCTGAGAACACGGTGGGCTGCAGCAAGTCATCTCCCTCCTCTAAAGCCCTTTTGCTTTATGCTCACCCTGAGGCACTGGCAAGCAGGAAGGCAGCCCTGGAAGAGGCTGTGGTCACTCCTGCTAGGACAAATGCCAGCTCCCTGTTTCTGTGGTTCACGTCCTATTGAAGAGACAGGAGATAAGTAGCAAGGCCAGGGTCACAGATCCAGCCGCAGGCAGGGACTGGGACACCAAGAAGCTCGCCAGCAGCTGACCATCATGGCATGCCTGCAGCCCAGGGCACAGTACTGGGACAGAGGAGCTGCTGAGCGGTTCGGGCTGGGCCAGCAGGTGTGCCATGCCCTCCATGGCTGCCTGGCACCTGGGCATTTGGGGCTGGCTGTGGCTGAAGGTGGGAAGGGACACAGCTGGCTCTGTCTGCCCCAGCTCAGGGGTATTACTGTGTACATGCCCTGGCAGGGAGGGAATCAGAGTGGTGAGAAGGGAGATGAGAGCCTTTGGCTGTGGAGTAGCTGAGCAAGAGGGACCATGGCTGATGCCTCCCCCTCCTCCCTCACACCAGCAGCATCCCTGGCACCAGCTGGCTGGAGGCAAGCAGGTTTGTGTTTCCCTACAAGGGCGCAGCCTCTGCTGCTGCTCTCATCCCTTCCTTTGACCCACCGCCTGCCATGTGAGTCCCACCCCATCAAGGGCACGGCCACAGCAAGGGGTCAGATGTGCAAACCTGAAAGTCCTCAGCCCTGGCTGAACCCAGCCCAGCATGGGCTGTCTTGGATCTCATCCCACCAGCAGAAATAATATCCACCACACTCCAAGCTGTTTCAGGTTTTATTTTAGAATTTATAAAATTCCAGTGTCATCCATACTCATGAGCCTTTTTACATGTTTGCATATAGTCTCCAAATTCCAAAGTTAAGGCCAAGGGATCATTGCTATGGAAACGTACAATATGGAAGACGTCAAAGAGAAGAAATGGACACATGCCACAGTCTGCTGCGGAAGGAGGGTGGTGGGGGGACAGTACTAGGTACAATCACTTCATGACCTTCTTTAGAGTGGAAGGTTGGGCTGTGGGGCATGAGCCCAAGGCAGTGGGTGCCCTGGATGTAACTCAAGCCTTGCTGTGCAACCGGTGAGGGCACGGGGGCATAAAGAGGAGGGGGGGGTGATAGGCTTGGTGATGCAGGACAGACCTAAGCTACAGGGTATTAACCATTTTCTGACAGATGCAGATGGGAGGGCACCACCCTAGTTCCCCTTTTCCCGTGCTGGAGGCAAGGCCACCCTGTCCTTCAGGGGCAACCAAGCACCCCACAACAGGCCATGGTCCGTTTCACTCGGTTCTCAGACTAAAGGAGAGCACTGTGAGGTTTTGGTTTGACTTCTGCATAGCAGTCTCTGCCAAGAAGAGCTGGCGCAGGAAGGAAAAGCATCGGCATGTTGGGCCTGCCCCACAGAGGGAAAGGCAAGGCAGCTGGGCTCAGCCTGCCACAGTTGTGCTCTGTCACAAGAGAAGAGAGGCTAGGGCCTCCTCCTTGTCCAGAAGCTGAAGCAGCTGGGACAGAGGAATGGCTCAGGCTACAAGGTCTGTAGGACTGATGCAGGGAAGTGGGGGCACACAAAAACCCCACACTACACGCCTCCCTCCACAGAGATGTGGTTTTTCTCTTACTGGCTGGAGGAGCTTGGACACAACCCCCTTTGAGCAAGCTGTGGCAGGGCCCAGGTGCGAGCGGCCCCAAGTACAGATCACGGATCACCCTCTACCACATGATGGAGGCCTCAGGAGGGCTCAGCACACGTGTCACCCCACCAATGCTGTCAGAGCAGAAGCCTGGCTCATACAACCTCTGCAGCCCAGGGCTACAGCACAGCTGCACCCACAGCCCTGGGGGCCAAGCCCTGTGCTAGCTCAGCATGCAGTCCTATGGATTCCCAGCCTGCCTCAGGATCACCATGCTCTGCTTCCCTCTGGAGCAGCTCTCACAGCCGTGCGGACACAAGGCTCCTCTTGCTTCTCCTCCACATTTGTGCTATAGCTGCCCCAGTGACAGCTGGAGTAGCTGCTAACCCATGACCATCTCGAGGCCCCCATCATACTGCTGTTTGAGGTAGAAAGAAGGCAATAGGAACGGTGTGACTGCCCCTCATGCTGAGCTGCTGCAGCACTAACAGCGGGCTACAGCTTCTCCAGGCTGTGCATCCCACCAGCTGCTCCCGAGCTGTGTCACTGCAGCGACCTCGGCCGAGTCAAACCTGTCCCATCCGGTCACACTGCCACGTGCTGGCTCTCCTGCCTGCTCACACTGCTGGGAAGAGGGAACGAGAGACTGCAGGGAACTAGGAGCAGGGTCTGTCATCAAGCACTGGAAGACTGGTCAAGTGAGCAGGCTGGGGCTGTGCTCGGTGCGGCGCAGGGACGCGCACTTGCTGCGCTCACAGGTGTTTTCCTGACCAGGGGAACCAGACGTTGTTCTGGCCCCTTCCATCTCTGTTGTCTCTACAGCCTATTGAAGGTTCTGTTTCTTTTAAAAGCAGGTTTCTGACCTTATAGATTATTTGAAGCTCTCCCCACAGTCAGCTATCAGCATTAAATGAATTTTTGGCAGTTAAAAGGAAAAAAAGTTGATTGCACTCTACAAAGGTAAGGTAAGGCCTGGGATAAACACAAAGGAAAGAGGGCAAACGTTTTGGCTTTAGAAAGTCAAGGAAATTTATTTCCTGAGGTCATGAGACAGGAAGTAGATTCCTAGCCACAGTAAAGGAGGTCTCCTAATGAAGGCGAGAATGCCTAGTCAGACATGCTCAAGAGAGCAGATTGCTCTGCTAGCGCTTGGGAAGCTGCAAATCTTAGCCACTTGGAGTCAATTATGAAGTTTCTAACAAAAACACACACATTTAGTGTTTGAATCTGAGTGGAAGTCTTGTTCCAAAGGAGGAAAGAATATCCATCAAGAGATGAGGGTGGGTCCTAGACACGGTGATAGCTGAGGGGAGCAGGATGGGGTCTAGCACTCCAGACACCATTAGGAGACCTCTTGGGACAATTGATTTGTGCTCCAGCCGCTGGGTCAGATTTCAGACAGGAAGTATTTGTGGCAGGTTAGTGTCAGGTCAGCGGGCTGGAGGAGTTTCTGCTTCCAGGTCATTATCGTTTGGGTCCCCAGGGAAGAGTCTTGGGGGTCACTTGAGCCCCAAAGCTGGGGAAGTCTTCAGAACTGCTCATATCAGGGGCCTAGAGCAAACAAAAAGGGAACAAGTTAAGCTCCTGCCCTGCTGCAAACTTACATGGTGAGGCCCTGAGCTAAACAGCATCGTTGATATCCCAGGAGGAAAGACAACGGGGAAGGGACAAAAAGGATCATTGTGGCCCCAGGACTGCCCAGGGTGGAGGGCTGAGCCATCTAGAGGTGACGTTGAGGAGGGTGCAGATAAGGTGCAAAGGGCTCAGTAACTGGGCCACTGGAGTAGGGTCAGGCCAGTCCTGCAGCAGCACTGGGGCAGCTGAGGATGAGCTGCTACATGTCCCAACTCAGCTGCAAACACTGAGCCAGTTCTGTGCTGCAGCAAGAGTCTCAAGTACCAGGCCCTATCCCTACCCCTAAAAATAACACAACCTGGCAGGACACTTTCTGGTAAGGATCCCCCATTCCCCAACAACTCCACAGTGGTGTAGCTGGAGCGGACGAGACGTTGGGAAAGCGCTTTGAAAGCTGGACAGCAGAGCCCAGGCCACAAAGAGCAGCAAAAAGCTGTTTTCTCTGTCACCAAGGAGAGAGTGCTCTGTGTCCCCAGCACAGACAGAAGTGTCCCCACACCCTGTGCCTCCAGCCTGCAGCACAAGCAGCACTCACCTTCTCGTTGTTGACGGTGGCCCAGGGGGCATCTCTCACCACAAAGCCCTTGGATGGGGCCTTGGACTCTTCATGTGAGGAGGGCTTCATGTACACCTGCATTGCCTCGTTGTCCACCACATCTGCAAGCTGCAGTAACACAAGCAGTGAGGGGGGATCTGGGCAGCTCCTCAAACTGGTATAAAATGCCCACCCTCCATCTCACCACACTGCAACCTGTTCAAGCTCACCACCCTGTTCTACAATGACCAAAAAGTGTGTGTCTGCACTAGTCTGAGGGCCACAACTTTTAGCTGGATCAACATGCACATCCTGGGGTGTCCCAGCATTCTCATTCCCTGTCCTCTCCTGGACAGAGGGGACAGACCAGCTGGTTTGAGGGACAGCTGCAGTGGAGGCTGACAGCCACCTGCACACAGCTCAATTTCTCTGATACAGTGGAAGAAAATACCACATGGACATAGTTCAGACATCCAGCTCTGTGGCAGGGGAAATTCTTGCTAAGCCCTGGCTCAGATTTGCTGAACACTTACATATTCCTCCTCCAAGTTCAGGATGTGATCGATAGCTTCTTCCACGTTCTCAGGGAGCCCTGTCACAGTCACGCAGTTGGGGTCAGGAGCTCCACTCTGGGGAAAGCGAATATCCACCTGTAACACAAAGAACAGCACAAGACTTACACCTGCACATCTGAAATGCCAGAGATTCCCCATGACTTTTATCATTAGAATCACAGATCAATGTCACTGATGCTTTAATTACTGTCTGTTCACAGCCACAAATCTGTTTTGGACCTCTCCACAGCTCCCAGACACTGAGGGGTGAGCAGGTATATACCTGGCCCCAAAGTCTACCCAGTTCCCTGTGAAGGAAAGCAGAGCAGTCTGTAGTAAGGACCCAATTTCCAGCAGCCCCTGCTGCTCTCACTCCCAGAGGCTCACTGATTTCTAGGCAGCTCCTGCAGCAGAGGTAGGAGACAGGCTGCATTTCCAGAGAGTGTCCTCACAGTGCTGCAAGCATTTTCACCACTGAGCTATCATCATGAAGCACAATGAGCTTTCTGTGTTTGCCACAGAATAATCCTGGCTGACAATTGCTTTATAGAGCCAGCCTAGTGCATGCCACGCACAAGCACTGTGCTCTGTCCCACCCTGCCTTCCAGACGGGTGCCAGAAATCTAAACAAGAGAGGACCAAACCCAAACGCTGCTCATTTGGGAACCAAACAGTTTGTTTCAATAACTGAGCCCAGCCACGATGCAGGTCCCCAAAATCCCATCCCTCTGTATTCACATTCACTGCCGCCCCTGCAGTAAAGCCTGCTGCTGATGCCATATGCTATCAGAGCAGAGGTCCCTGACCTTCCCAGAGCCAGCCAACTTTGCCACATCCACAGCCCTGAGAGTACACCATGATTCCCAAAGTCAAGGGGATCCACAGTGGCCATGGGGAAATCCAGAGGAATTCCTGGAGTTAAGCTCAAGTAGCTGGGGGGTCTGGGGACAGCCTCCTTACAGAGCCTCCCAGCAAGAGGCCTGGCTGCCCACTTCCAGTAATCAGAGTAGCTGACATACACACCTCCCCCTCTCTCTCAAGATCAACTGGGACCCTGTCTGCAAGAAACCCAACAAAAGGGCTGTAGAGAGGGACAGAGCTCAGTGCTGCTTGCAGGGCTAATCCAGAGCACCAAGGAAGCATTCCCAGGTTCCTCTTCTGTCTGGGTTCCAGCAAAACAGGAAAAGCTCCTGGCCTGGCTCCCAGAGGAATGTGACTCAGCTGAGGTGGTGTGGGGATGTTTCAGCTGGTGTCTGGATATGGTGTCAAGACAGCCCAGCTGCCCTGGGCATACAACGGTGCCCTAGGCCAGGGATGCTGCTCATATGCTGGTGGAGTGGAAGGTGAGCAGGGTTTGTTTTTCATGTCTGTTCTAGCTGAAGGTGCTCAATAGGCACAAGACACAAGAACCACAAGATGTGAGCCTCATTCAGCACCAAGCTCTTTTCACAGGAGAAGGTGGCTGCCCAGGCCTAGCCTGACGTGTGTGGCATTGCCCCACTGCTCACCTTGAACTCATCCATGATTTTGCGGATGGCTTTACCACGTGCACCAATGATGCGTGCGTGAACACGATGGTCCAGAGTCACATCCTCGGAAACCATCTGCTCCAGCTCGCCAACGATCTTCATGATGGCATCCCGGGCAGCCTCGGCGTTCTTCTCATAGCCAGTGATGGTGATCTGGTCTTGGGCCTGGGGCACAGAAACGTGTGAGAGACCAAGCCCAGAAGCAGCTGAGCAAGCTTTCTCCCTGCTAATCCCCTTTACCATCCACCTTATCCAAAGGCAATGGAGAGAGTTCAGAGCTCTTGAGAAGATGCTCAGAGACAACCACTAGCTATCCTGGCACTCTGATCTCTCACCTGGCTTTCATCATCCTTGTCGGGGAACTGGATGTTGACCTCATGCTCTGTGCGTATCTGGGTGATCACTGCTCCCTTCCGCCCAATGATTTTAGGGTGATACTTGGGATCTACAGTGACTGTCAGTTTGAAGCTTCGCAAGGCCTGGAAGAGGAGAAGTAGAGTGAGAACAGGGAACACACCATGGCTGGTCCAGTGATGTGCACTTAAGTCACCGCATTTCTTTGTGGCTTCTGAGATGCATAGAACAGATTTTGCAGGGCCATGCTTGAGCACCCAAGCCATCCATCTGCTGGAGCCTTGAGCTTTCACCAAGTTCAGAGGCAGCTACAAACAGCAAACAACCACCCAACTCATCCCTCAGCTATTGTTCAGAGCTGTGATAAGGATTCAGTGAGGATAGATAGAGAGAGACTCACAGCACAACAAGACTCCTACCCACCAGTGTCTCGAAGGTACGTGAAGGTGTGAGAGAGACCTGGACAGTCCAAAGTTACACTCCTGAACTTTCCTGTCAGTTCATGGTCTATGAGCTACCTTTGAGTGCCCCTTCATGAGCATTCCACACCCACAGAGCAGCTAAGGGTGCCCCTAGAAGATGAGGTGTTCCTGGAGTCTGCGCTCAGAGGCTGAAGCCATGTTTGGCTGGAAAGAAGAAGGACAGGCACTTACCCGATCCTCTTGTTCAGCTTGCAGCTCCTTCACTCTTTCCAGGAGCCCGACCTTGGCACGGTCCAGGTTGGTAGCCAGCCCAGTGATGGTGATGATATCTGACTGCAGCTCAGGAGCAGGCACCTGGATGTTCACCTGAGTAACAAGCAGCAATTATAATTTTGTATCACTGCTCATTCTGTATCACTTGTGATGCCTCTGACTGCAGGCTGGCATCTTGCAGGTCTCCCCTGACACCAAGACCAGCTCCCACCCTGGCAACCTAAAAACCACAGAATGGCTGAGGTTGTAAAGGACCTCTGGAGGTCGTCAAGCTGGGCCACCCGGAGTCAGTTGCCTGGGACCATTTCTGTATGTTTTTTGAATAGAACTCTGTTTCTCCAGCCCCTGTGATGGCCTAGAGAGGCCAGGAAACAAATATATGTTCAACAACACTGACTGCAGCCAACCTGCATCAGCCCCAGAGGCTCTGGAGAATTCTCCTGAATGGGTAGGCACAGCAGAGCTGCTTCCCAGGGCCCAGAAGGAAAACAACTCTCACACTGATGAGGAATCCCTGCAGACACCAAAAAAGTCATGCAACACTCACAACATCAACGCCGATCCTACAGCTTCAGCACGAAACCTGCCAAGCCCTGGACCCAGGGTCCAAAACACACATGGATCATTTTCCTATTAGGGGGCTTTGGATTCCATGGCAGACTTGAGTATGTTGTAATTGTCTAAACCCCAAATACTGTCACTTAAAGATTCTCCAGGACAGAGGAGATGGAAGAAAGGGCAACAACTTACTTCAAACTCGTCCATCATTTTGCGGATCCCACTTCCTTTCTGGCCTATGATGTAACGGTGAAGATCAAAGGGAACTTCCACCTCAATGGTGACAGGAACCAGAGCCTGCAGGGGATGGAGCACAGTTTACCAGCGGAAAGACTTCTCCTGTCTTCTAGCCTGCCATATACTTGCCCAAAAGAACACATTGCTGAACAGAGGTATATTCTCTTGTAGTCAGGATACAAACTCAACAGGAAGAGAGGACAGCTAGGAACATCAAAATGACCTGTTGCATGTTAAAGCATGTTTTCCAAACAAGCCATCTGAAACCCCATCTGGGGGACATGTTTTTATAGCCTTTGGAGACTTGGGAAACATCACTACAGAAGCATGGCAAGGTCTGCTGAACCTGGAATGACTCAGCCTCAGTCAGACTCCTTCTCTTCCCAGCTGTGCTCCATATAACAAGCATGTCATGCTTTTAGGGCAAGTAACTTGGGGCTGCTTACAAGCTCTAGCAATTGCAAGGTCAGGCCCTATGACTCAAGCTAAGTCAGGCTAAGTCACAGAGCAGGGGGGCTTCCCTTGAGCAGTACAGACCCCCTCTACAGCCGGCATCGCTGACCACTTGCATTGCACCTGGATTGAGCAGCTTTTACTACCACCACCAAAAATTACATCCAAGCATCACTACCTTAACAGGGTAGGGGGCTGAGAAAGCCACACACCTGCAGTGCCTCCTTTGCTGCCTCACACTTCTCCCTGCGGCCAGAGATGATGATGATATCGCACTTCTTCGGAGAGTTGGGATCTGTGTCCTTCCCTTCTTTGCCTTCCCCACCTTCCTCACCGTTCTCCTGCACAGCTGGCTCCACAACAGGGGCTGAAAACATGGAAAGTCTTGTGTTGAATGCACAGAGCCCGCTCTTTGCTCATCATCTCCCTCCTCCAGATCCTCAGGCTCAGCCATCAGTGAGAGTTCAGAGAGACCTCAGTAAGCCCGGAGAGCCTTTTTTGTCAGGGTAAGTCCTTGTTCTCCCTGTACTCTGCAGTGACCTGTTCACAACACCCAGGGCTGCAGTTTGACCTCTTGAGACTGTCCCCTTTCCACCAAGAGGGCAAGGCTGATGCTAAGCCCAGATTCAAGGACACTGCAGGAACACCAGGGATCAGTTCTCTACATAAATTTTAAATAGAACATGTCCACTGGAGCAGTGTGTAGGCTACACTACACTCATTTGACCATCCCAACTAGAATGTGAACATGCATCCATAGGTATACCTGGGTTTTCCTCCCTGTCAGGGAATTTGATCTGGACACCATAGTCCCGGGTGATCTGCTGGATCCGGGATCCTTTCGGGCCCATAATGGAGCGGTGGAACTTTTGTGGGATGGTGCATTCGATTGTCACTTGAGCTTCCTGTGGGAAAGCAGAGTGGCTCTATTGCAATGCAGCCTCTTTCACACCAGAAAACAGGATGTTTGTGCATGGTGAAATCCAAAATGGACACAGAGAGGAGTCAGAAAAGATAACGATGGCTGACAGGGGAAGAACTGACAACTTCCTAGAACTGTTCCTCTCTCAGAGAACAGCAAAGGATTTAAAGAAGGCTGCCTTCAACTCAGGACATTAACAGCTTCCAAGAGCAAAGCTCAAACTCTTTATTACCCTGAAGAGGAGGAAGCATTAGGAGAAATGAAAAAAAATAAAGAAAGAAGGGAAGAGAACAGGTTTGATAGTTGACTGCTTTGAAAAGCCCGCACTAACAGTGCAGGAAACCCCTGAAAGCAACCGCTGCCCAAGACCAGACACGGAAAGGCACAAGAAGGCTCCGATCTTTTAATGTCTAAATGTACATCAAGGAGTGGTCTCCTACTTCCACCCCTAAAAACCAAGAAGATGGTCAGAGGAGGAAATTCATTCATACAGCACTGCCATTTTGGGGTCAGCTGCTACCTAGGCCAGGATCTAAAGTCTGCAGACCTTGTAAGTTGACAGCAAAGGTTCAAATCCAAGAACTACCATGGGACTTGTTCATAAAAAGCTTGGTCATACAGCAGGTTTAACTAGGACACTGCTGAGGAAACAGAGTACAGAAGAAACAGTTTTTCTACAACATACCAGGTCCTCGATGATCTCCTGGATGCGCTTCTTGGCTGCCTCCACACAATCCTTGGCTCCCTTGAGGGTGACTTTATCGCTCTGGGTGCCGGAGCGCGGGAAGCTGACCATCACACCGCCGTATTCGTCTGCAATCTCACGCAGAACTTGTCCTCTACGGATGACAAAGTGGCGGTGGTGCTTGGGGTCAACCACCATGGAGTCTTCAACCACGTTATCCTGCCAACACACAACAGCTAGTCAACCCCACCTGTCCTGGTGATAAGCACGAGTTGGCTGCACTCAACGGCAATCAGCTTACAACCTCACTCCAAGATAAGGAAGGATCTTCCTGCGCTCCCATGAAGGGCAGCAAATGGTTTTAGGACAAGCAGGTCCTCCACACTGATTCATTACACCTTGTCACAGCAAGAGGCAAGAAAGTAGAAAAAGTTCATACCAAGTTCTTGATGAGGGCCTCCAGCTCCTTTTGTGCCTCTTTGACAGCCTCCTCTGTTCCCATGATAGTGATCAGTTCCTGATCTTTATCCTCAGAGGTGGGGAAGATGATGCGGGCCCCCGTGTTGTCTCGCACCTTACGGATGTTGCCACCACCCTTACCAATAAGGAATTTGTGGTACTCTGGCTTTGCACGGAGATCCACAGTGTAACTCTTTGTTTGCTGAAAGGAGCCAGAGACCCATGGAAGGTGTCAATATATAGAAAATATCCATCAGCACCAACAGTCAGCATGTAGATATGTTACCTGCACCCACATGCAGAGTGCTGCAAAAGCAAGGTAGCTGCAGCATGCCATTGAAAGTAAAAAAGGTATACAATGTCTTAAATTAAAAACACTACCCCCCAAAGATGTTTTTAGGGCCATAAAACTAACTGTACACTCAGCATGAGCAATGAGAATATGAGCAGAGACTTCTCTAGGAGAAGGGTCTGAACAGCACAAAAGGCAACACAATCATTTGCTGACTGACTGCTGCAAGCCAGGCCCCAGAGGCACCAACCAGTTCCCAGGGAGAACATGTTTACATGCTGACCCTAGAAAGCTTGCTATTAAAATGACCAGTCAGTCAGTCAGTCAGTCAGCCACAACTCAGAGCAAGCTCTTGTAACCAAAAGCTCTCAAATCTGAATATATGCAGTGAAATGGAAGACTGGAGCTGAAATTCAGAGATTAAGAAAAAAGGAGATCTGCAGAGTAAACCGTTTCAGAGAAGTGTGGATACCCAAGAGCATTCAAACCACAGAAGCAGGGAGCCTTAACTCTCAGTATGTCATCAGCCTGGGCAGAGATGCATTACAGACAGTTCTTCTACCCATGAGAGAACTCACTGTCACAAGGATGGAAGTATAGCTTTCTTTTAGTCATCCAAACTGCACTCAAATCCCTCAAAAGAGGATTTGTTCCGACTGATGCCAAAGGCTTCCACGCAGACAGAGGGAATCACTTTAACCCCGAAAAAGAAACAGCTGGCCAAACCAACCTGCTGCTTCCCCTGTAAGACAAGGCTCACCTTCTCCTCTGCCAGATGTAGCAGCTGTTTCTTAGCTTTCTCCACATCCTGGGCTGGGCCCCTGATGGTCACAGTGTCACTGCCAGAGCCCTCTGTGGGGAAGTGGATGTGGACTCCACCACACTCCTCCATGATGGAGCGGATGAAGCGGCCTTTGGCGCCAATGAGGGAATTGTGGAGTTTGGAAGGAATAGAGACCTCCACCTCTGTGATGTTGGCCTAAGTGAGGACAGTACGGAGTGTTAGTCAAGCTGTAGCAATGTGTTTGCACAGACTCTGCTTGCCCTCTAACTCCCACATTGCCAGGAGCTTTGCAGAGCTGTGTGTGAGAAATGCCTGACCAGAGGGAATTGAGACTGGCCACTCCTAACACATGAGCAGCCACAAACTTTGGCTGAAGAGTCAAGAACAGACTGACATCCATCTTTGTCTCCCCCCTGCCACACGCCACTACAAGCACTTCTATATTTCTATCTCCTATAACTCCTGTATTTATGTTTTCAAGCCCTTATTCTGCCACAGGCCAGTTGTTTCACTTACCAGTTCCTTTTGAATAGCCAAAATTCTGTGGCGAGCAGCCTCACAGTTTGCTCTTTTGCCCGTGATAACAATTGTCTCTGAGTTGCTGTTCTCAGCTGGGAGATCTATTTTGGTGTTGCTTTCTTCACGGATCTGCCACAAAAAAAAAAAAAACCAAACCGCAAAACCATTTGAGAGGTGTCCCATGTCAGAAGAAAAGGCCTTGGAGGTTTTATTTTACATTACCAATGAGCAGGGGAAACCAGTGAATGAGATTTTGCTGCAGGCAGTCACCATAATGAGCAGTGAAGACAGGAAAGATATCTCACCTTCTTGATGTTGGCACCTCCTTTCCCTATGATGTTCTTGTGGAATTGTTTGAAGATGGGAACAGAAATAGAAAAGCTATTTTCAACCTAAGAGAGAAAGGAAGGGAGAATTGAAGATTACACCATCCTGGCAAGTGAGGCCCCATCCCAGGAACTCGATAAACAAGCTTTTGACAACAGATTTAGACCCAAGGAATTCTCTATACAGGACACTTCCAAGAATAAGCAAAGACCTGTACCTTCTCCTAGAGCCCTTAATTAACAGGTATTACTTGCCTGCCCCCACACAGATAGAACAATGTCCATAGTTCCCTCATCTTGAGTTGTGTCAGCCCTAGCCAAGCCACTACAGCTCTGCTGTATTCCAGGGTTATCCAGCCATGGAAGAGAGAATAGCAGATAGAAGTCTCCCTTACCAGGTCTGCCACCATCTTTTGCATGTACTTGGTGCACTTCTCCACCTCGTTTTTGGGACCTCTGAGTTGGACAATGTCACTCTTGTGTGCAGGGTCTGGGAAGTTGATGATAACCTGCAGGAAATGGTCACTCAGAGTCAACTCAAACAAGAACTGTCATGCCAGACATGTGCAAAGGTTGGGGGGATCCTGCACATCCCTTTTCCCATTTGGAAGCGGGTAACCGTGTCAGCAGTCTTTGGCCAGAAGAACCACCTTCTCATACACGTTAGATGTATGAGCAGACACTTATCAGTTAGATATTTCTCATCCTTACAGAGACACTACATTGATGACTTTAGTGACCGTGTGTCTCTTACCAATGTAGGAAATATGCCCTCTGAATTCCTCATCTCCTAGAAAGCCTCACCTCTGGGAATTTCTCCCGGATTTCCCGGATCCTCTCACCCTTCTGCCCAATGATGGTCCGGTGGAATTTCTGCTCAATGATTAGGTCCTTGGTGCGTTCATTTTCCTGTGGAGAATAGAGTTTACATGGAATGTTCAGCAGGAGAGACACATACTTGTAATTACCAGTTTGCTGCCTGACAGCTTACTTGTCATCAGTGTTTTTCCTCCAGAGATAATTCACCCTAGGTTGACAGAGAAGGGGATCCAAGGGAATAGAGGAACTTACACTTGTCATGAGATCCAAGTGCTCAGTGGGCAAGGGGCACACACCTCCACCAGAATGTTACTAGGGAACGCAAGAGCTCAAACCCTATGGCCTCCCAGGCATCACATCCCACTAACCATACGGGAAGCGAGTTCCAGCAGCTCTTTCTTGGCCTGTTGGACCCCCTGTGGGTCTCCTTCAATTCTGATCAGGTTGCTCTTCTCGTTGTCCGGGGGAATGCGCACAGACACCTTGTAGAGGTCCTTAATCCTGTTAACTGCAAGACAAGGGCTGTGGTGACACACTCTGCTAGGCCAAGATTTGGAAACAAAGACACCTTGACTAGAGGCTGTTTAAGAAGTACATCAGCCTCTGAGGAAAGGCCAGACGGGTGGAGTTGAATCAGGGCAAAGTGCCTCTTCACCCTGAGGTTCAGCAAGAGCAGATCCATGCTACACAGGAATCTGTACAATTGAACACTGTGGCATCTAGAGCCAATAGTTCACTTGCCAGAGTGAGGCGTATGTTTCTTCCCCAGAGAGCACCACATTTGGACTAGAAGACACTTATTCATTTCTAATCCCAAATTATTTTTTGGGGAGAAACTCACCATGCAGATTTCTACCCCCCCAACTGAGTTCTAAAATGAAATTCACATAGGACAACTCAGAAAAAAAGAAAAAAGACAACTCTCCAACCTCCCTGAAATACAAAAATTCTGCCAGGACGTGACAAAGTAATGTGTTCAACTTTCCAAGGCATTTCTAATACACTAAAGCCATCCCAAGGCCACACTGCCCATTTATCTCCTTGTGCCAACTTCACTCACGATGGGCAGAGGCAAAGTAATGGAGGCAGCACCCTGGTTGAGCTGCAGAGCCATGATGTGACTGACTAATCACAGAGAGTCCGGGCACAGGAAGAACAAGAAAGGTACTCCACTTACTGTTAGCTCCGTTCTTGCCAATGAGGTGTCGGTGGAATTTGTGGTCAACGTTGATTTCTGCATAATCCATCCGGTTGATCTATAAAGAATTGTACAGGGCTAGGCAGGGCAGGCCCCCTCTGCTGCTCCCCTGTGCCCACTGCCAGTGCAGGCACTGCCAGCTACAAGCACTTCTTCTAGTGAGCAGAGCAGAACACTCCTCTGCTTTTAGCTGAGAGCACCACGTGCTTGTGAAACATTTAAAGAGACTTAAATGCCTCTCCAGCTGTGACTGAAAGAGAAACTTTCCTTCTCTGCATCAAAAGACTTAAGATGTGCTGGTGATTTTTTAAGAAAAGCTTCATAACCAAGGTTTTTGTTCATCTGCCACACAACTTGCCTTCTGCAAGTTCTGTTAAGCCTGTGAAGATACCCACAGATGTGAGCTACACTTCATCTCTGCTCTGTCACCCCACCTTTCCCCACTTTCTTCTTATATACCAGAACTAGTACCACCAACTTACCAGATCCTTGACCATGACTTCAATCTGTTCCTGAGCCACATTCACATCTTCTGTAGGTCCTTCCAAAGTGATTTTGTCTTCTCCTTCAGTGAATTCGATGTGAACCTTGAGACACAAGGCAAGGAAACCATTAAGAATTTTCCAAGACACAAGCCAGGTCAATGCTGTCAGTCAGGCCTACACCATCAATCCCTACCACTAAGGGCACACATGGTTTCAGAGGTAAGCAACTTACAATTTTGGCCATATTACAGTGTCTAGAGCATAAGGTTTTGGTGCTCTCCTGGAGTCTGCAAGGGGTATGGAGAAGCTCCTCACCTAACCTTTCTCCAGATACCATCTAACTCACCAGGGAGAAGCCTCATTGAAGTCAGAATTTCCAGGTCTCCTACTACATCAATTCTCCAAATAGTAACACATAAAGCTTCCTTTGAAGGACTCAACCTTTGAAAGCAACATAGGATGGGAAGTGTTCGAGGCACTAGAATTTGGTAGTCCCCCTGAATATTGTAAGATCTCTGTCATTTCCATCCTAGTATCCATGCTAGAATACATTTCTCTCTTTACAAAGAGTGAGCTGGATTAAACCATATTCTACTTCAACTGGTGCTAAGCTAATAGCTCATCCATACCTTTGGCATCTGCTGAGTTATTTTGGCCAGGTTTTGTCCTTTCTTTCCAATGATGAAACGATGAAGCCAAGAGGGGGCCGAGACCGAGGAGACGGTAAAACTGTTGGCCTGAGAGACAGAGAAGCTGTTGGATGGACAGACTGGAAGAGGCCCTCACAAAAATTCACTTCCAATTCCCATGCTGCACCCTTGTTATTGAGTTCTAAGCTGCACCTCTGACAGCCTGACAGAGACCACCCCCCTCCACCCGTCAGTGCCCAGGGATGGATCTTTGTGGGGCTTTCAAAGGAGGCCTGGCCCATCTGGTCAGTACCTTTGCATAGACTTCAGTCAATGCTTGCCCAAGCTTTTCAGGCTCGCCTCGCAGTATCACCGTCTCCGAGCTACTGTCAGTGGGTGGGATCTCGACAGAGACTCCAGTTTTCTCCAAGATCTCCTGCAGGGAATTACCCTTGGGGCCGATGACATACTTGTGCTGGGACTTCTTCACCTCCACAGCGATGGTAGTAGTCTTCTTTTTCTGTAGGAGCAGAGGCACTGGAGCATCAATCACAAGGGAGCAGGGAAGGACAAAAGTGAAAGGAAGAGACACAAGATGCAGTGAAGCTCAGCACCCAGGAAAGATCAAAGCAAAGGTGAGCACAGGAGTTCTGCAGTACCCTAGAATCTCTGGGACCCTGCTTACAGAAAGCCTTATTCTCAAAAATTTACAGGTGAAATACAAAAATTCTGTTTAAGCTCCCTGGGACACTACATGGAAGAGACCACATACACACCCCTGCCCTTGCACAACGCCCAGCTGGCCCCATGCAGTGCTGTAATGCAACACCACGCTATAAGCTGATTATCTGTGTTGAAATTCAGACTAGTACAAATACAGACGTAACCATGAGGGAAAATAGACCAACAACCCACAGCAAGGATATTCACAGTGACGCTGGCAGTGGAAAATAAACTGAAGTGAAATCTACTCTTCAGCAAGGTCTACTCATGTAACAACTTTGATACTGTCAGTTGGCCACACTGTAGCCTTCACACCTCTCTCCTTTCTTTGCAGCACCTGTGAAAACACACACCCAGAGAGCTCTTTGCGGTCTGCTAATTTCCATTACACAAAAAAGCAGATCTGTCACCCTGGCAGAATCGCCCCAAGTCCCACTCTGCTGAGCAAGGAAATGGTAAGACCCAGGTCATGCACTGCAAGGGCTGCTGAGCAAGAGCTGACACGAGGAGTATGCAACTGAAGGACGCACAGAAGTAGAACAAGAAGGGAAGAGGGGCTGTGAGCAGGTAGGGGGAAGATGGGAAGCTCTAGGGACCATCCATACCTTCTCCTCATAGATCTTCTTAACACGAGCCACAGCCTGGGCTAGCTGTTCCTTTTCCCCTGTGAAGACTATCTCTGTCTTGTTGACGCTGGGCGGAGGAATGTTGATGCGTGTCCCTGTCTCCTGCATGAGCTCACTCACCAGCTTGTTGTAAGGGCCAGCAATGAAGGGATGGTACACCTTCTCCACATCCAGCCGCTCCACGGCACGCTTATCCTAAAGGAATCCAGAACAGTCCTCAGTGGAAACTGCTGTCGATATTACCATCTCTGCCACATACAGCTGAATTCCCAGTGCTATCTTGCTTGACACTCCAGCCCAAGCACCCTTTTCGGTTTGCAGGCTCTGTCCCTTTCCATCTAAAAATACTGCTGTTCCAAATTTATGATATTCACCTCTGTAATCTCCTGTCTTATCTCAGCTGGCGTCTAATACAGTTCACTTCAAAATATAAAAAGTGCTTATTTGACTTTAGAGATGGACAAAAGGTTGCACCAGAAGGTGCAGAACCTGGAAGCGAGCTCAAACAGCCAGTGGAAGGGTGTACATCTCTGTTCAGACTAACAGTGTTACCACTGGCTGTGGCCATGGTGGATACAAACATCTAACATACCAGGGAGAACCAAAATGGCTGTTCAGATAATGACATGAGAAAGATCACAGTACTGAAGTACCTGCTCAGCAGAGATAAGCAGGATCTCGTGTCGGGCCTTTTCAATCCCTTCTTTAGTGCCAGTGATCTTGATCTGGTTGCTGGGGTCATCTGGGCGGGGGATCTGGATTTTGGTTGCAGTTTTGAGCTCCAGGTCCTGCAGCTTCTCACCATTCTTCCCAATGACAAAACGGTGGTGCTCCTTGGGAATGGCAACTGTCGCTGAAGCCTGCAACACAAAGGCCAAGCATCTATGAGAGCCCTTGCCCGCACAGGGAAAGTTTTTCAGATGCTGCTTAGTGACACAATTGAGGGGCAAACACAATGTCTTCTAGAACATCCTGTCCAAAGTCTGATACTACACCAGAGGAGTTGATCTATGGTGCCTGTATTCCAGGAGTCTGAACCCCACTATTCCCTCAAAAGCCTTCTGTTTGCTCAGGAGCAGTACTCTGAATAAGCAAAGGCCTTCAGGCACAGATGAGGAGGTGTCTGTGCTCCACTGTCTCACAGTCTCTCAGCACCAGAGAGTAACTGGGATGACAGCTCTGGGGTAGAGTTTATCTGAACTCTGATATCTGCTACCAGGGCTACAGAGAAGAAGACAGTCTGACTCCTAGGAAACTGAAATTCAACACCAGAAACTTATTCCAGCAGGCAGAGAGCTCAAATATGCTTACCACTACTGGGAGCTAAGGTGTCTTCAATGCAGCACATGCTGCTTCAGGGACTGCTTATAGATGGCTCCTCAGGAAAAAAGAGGGGTCCCCAGAACTTCTCTCAATCTAACATTAAAGGGCTGGATTGTAACAGGGATTCCTGACTTCTTCCCTTCTCAACAACTTTTTACTGATCTGATAGCTTAGGATTGCTACCATGCTCTTGATCCCTGTGAATATGTAACGACTAACCAACTAGACAAAATTCAAGCTACAATGGAAAAAGAAATAAATCAAATGAAAAACAGATCACTTGGTATGACTCTTCAACCTTCTGTCCACATATTGATACCAGTCAAGCCTAGGAGAAGTTGCAATACAGGCACATCTTTCAGACCTGGGGCCAATTAGGAGGGATATTTGAGGACAGTGGGGTATGGATCTGTGGTAGCACAACCTAAACTATTTTTTCAGATGCACATTATGTAGGGTTTGTCCCTTTTTCTTCCCTCTGGCAGGGTATGACACACAGGCTGAACAGCACTGAGCAGACATGGTATTAACTACTGCATTAACTACCTTGGTCATTACAGTTTAAAACACACCATGACACCTGGCTGTGATGTACCTTAACAAGAACTACCATGTTGATAAGGAACTCAAGAACCTGAAGGTAAGAAATCAAAATTCAGATGGCTGAAAAGAGAAGCAACTGAAACAAGGAGTCTGCAATTACTTACCAGTGGGGCTCAAGTTACACAACCCAGAACCCTGATCTGAAGCTTTCAGCATTTGGCAGAACTCCCTCTTCTCTACTTTTCTTTCTCCCACCCCTCCACATTCTTCTCTGAAGCACTTCAGAGAAAGCACCATTCCATTCTCACACACTACGAGTTTTGTGTGAGGGGCCTGTACCCTGCCAGCACCAGCACCTCAGCACAAAGTCACAGATTGAAGACTCCACCCTTTATGCAACACCATGGCCTGTAATTAGCTTTGAACCCTATTTTAAGCCTCATTTCCATTCCAAATTGCCAATTGTACGCTTTGAAAATATATGGCAAAGCTGAATTAGTCATCTAATAACACCTCTTTGGCTTATAAGCACACACACCCAAGGGTCTCAAAAGCATTTGGGAGTCTTGGGGAAGAGCAAGGATCAAGTGAGAAACAGTTAGCTGCCCTCACCTGAGTCTGCAGTCGAGCAACAATTTCCTTCCGAGCCTTCATGACTGCTTCCAGCTTGCCAGAGACCATGATGGAAAGGCCCTGGTCCTTTGCGAGAGACAGCTCCAGGTGAGCTCCTGTCTTCTGCATGATGTCAAGGCAGATCTTGGCCTGCTCGCCTTCTCCAAACTGATTCATGTCCTTGTATTTCCTCTCCTCCAGCGGCACATGAAACACCTGCTCAGCCACAGACAGATAAAAGGGCACAGCAAGCTGTCAGTGTGCTTTCGCCTGACAGTTCCTCTCTCTCTCATGGCCGTATAGGACTTCAGTGGCAAGCTGACCTCCCAGGTTTGTGCAGTGCATCAACCAGCTGTGCCCAGGGAAGTGCAGGAGCACTGCAGCAGGCAGTCTGTCCCACACTAGGAGTCTTCCTAAAGGGGGATTAGCACTCACTACAGGAATTCTGCAATCCTCCCTTCAGGCCTGCTTCAGCTCTTTGTGGGATAGAGATGCAGAGCTCTTTCTGGACAGTTTTCCAACACATCCCTCCCCTCCAGAGCAATCCTAGCTCTCAGCTGCAGTACCAGGGTAAAACACAAAGAGGCTGACATAACAAGGATTTCATACTCCACGGAATGCTTCACTTCACCCACTTTTGGGAGTGGGGAAAAGACAGGACATAAGACATCCACTCCCACTAACCTGAGTGATGACAGAAGCCTTTATTGGTCGAATTTTGCTCCAGGGACCAGCAGGTTCCTGGGCAGCTTCCAAACATGGTGCTTTCTCAGGGAGTGGAGGGAAGGCTTCCTTGTAAGTTGGAGGATCATTCTCTTCTTCAGAGTTTAAAGCTGTAACTGGGGTAAAGCAAATAGGGTAAATGAGTCACTTTGCCCACAGAAATGCCCCTGTTCACAGGCAGTGCAATTGCAATTAGGCACCACTAACAAGGGAGAGCAAATGGCTTGTGCCCTGCTATTAATCCTATTACAGCTACGCCTATGGGGCTGCCAAGTCTGGAGCACGACTGACATCAGCACAGCACAGACTGCAGTGAATGCCACAAACCACCAGCCTTGTCTGAGCTGGCACAGTGGGTGCAGGGAGCGAACATGCAAGTGAATGGTGGCAGCAAGCAGCACCTTATTGCCAACTTTGTCAAGAGGGGTTCAATTAGGGGAAAACAGGCTGAGCAGAAAGAAGTGAAAGGACCAGAGCAAGGGTGCAGGTCAGAAGGGGATAAGACAAACATAAGCCCAGGAAAAAGGCAGAGAGAAGGGCTACGGTTAGGGCAAAGTTTAGGGAAAGCCTGTATGCCTGTACATTACGTTTGACTCAGTTGTGCACTGTGCCATACCAAATGGGGCAGTTCACAGCTGGGGATGGATGCCAAAACACACCACTGAGTCAGTTCATAGGGTTAGTGAACACCCCCAGCACCTGGCTGAGCAAAGGGTGGGAATGACAGCCCAGCACACTGATCCATGAGGCTCTTGTGTAGCTCAGTGCCCCACTCTTGCATGTGCCCAGGGTTGACAGCACTGCTAGCCAGAACTCTCTGAAGTGTTCAGGCCTGTCTCCTCACAGCCCTGCTCTGCAACACCACCACGGTGCTTCTGCGGGTGGAAAGAGTCTAGCAAAACACTAATTTAGGGATGGAGAATGCACACTTTTGGGGAACCAGACACATGGAGTGAGCTTGGGTAAGGGCAAGGAACCTTGCCTGTGCAGTCTGGATCTAGAGGCACATCACAGGAACTCAGTTGTGCTTGCTCACCTTTCACTTGCTGCTGGGCCAGGCCGCTGCGGTGTTCAGCAAAGCTCTCCTGGGTCAAAACTGCCACAGAGCTCATTGTCGACTTCCCACCCACACACAATCCGGGTATGCCACTGGAAAAGATGGAGGTGGCAACACTATTGCACAAAGTCACTCCAGGAAGACAAAGTATATGTTACTAAGTACTCTTCTAGTCATACTCTTGAAAACCACCCACAGTGCCCATCGGCTGCCCAATTTCCTTGTTGAACCAGACAGGAACTCAGGGTGGGTATTTCCTCCCCACACAGTTGTCACCAAAACCAGAGCTCCTCCCTATGAAGGCAGAGAATGTGTAATCTAAGAAGGTCACTGGAAAGGGGGACACCACAAATTTTTAAAGTATATTCTAATTAATCTAAAGTACGATCTAATTAATCTATTAATTATTAATGGTGTGCAATTTTTAAATGAGTATGTGAACATCTGGATAGTCAGTCCAAGACCATTGTGTATCCCTGGAGAGAAAAGAGAAAGGACCCAGGAAGCTGCCTCTTCCTGAGAAACTTTGGTGCCCGACTTAGGGAGACATTCAGAAAGCCACTCTGTCTAGCAAGCTCAGCAACAGCAAGATTTTTGTCTCTCCCAAAATAAGAACTTACCAGCTAAATGGTCAGTAGCCAGAGAGTCCGTCCTGTAAGCTGCCTGTTTGTCAGCCTGCCAGCTTTTGCTTTATAGAAAAAAAAAAAAATTAGGTTCAAGACACCAGAAAACCGTGACACCCCTGTTACTGTAACTTTCAACACAGCACCACCTGTATGCTTCGAAGTTGCACCTTATCCAAAACACTCTCATACCCAGTTGCATCTCCCCATACATGACACCTGTCATGTTTTACTAGCTCTGCAGGCAGTGCCACTATCTACTCAAACTTCACAGCAGGAAGTCTGGAGTAGCTACTCTTTCATCACGCTGGCTACAAGAGTAGCCATCCAATATCAAGAAAAAATACCGTCAATTAATAACATATGTTCAAGACATGAAATTTCAGGGTTGCAAGTAAGATCTTCTCTAGTCAGAAGAGACTAACAACCTGAAAACCTGCCAACAACACTGCCATCAGTCACAAGTTAGGAATGTAGTTCAGTGGAGCTTGGGTGAATCAACACAGACATCCACACAAACTAAGGCAAACACTCAGGGCTCTCCACACTCAGCTGCTGGGCAGTCGAGCTCTGCAGTTTTTATTGCAATAAGATCATGCACCAGGCACTGAATCCTGTCTCCAGGCCTAAATCTGAAAGCTGGAAGAAGAAAATTCACACTGGTTTACATGGACTACTTTAAACATGTACACACGACAGACCCAGGAAGAAAAATACACTGCTGGGAAGGACTTTCCATCTCCTGAATCTGGATCTGCAGATTTACTGAAAAAGCGTTTAGGAGTAAAAGTGAAAATGTAAAAGCCAGTACAGTACACACTCTGTCAGTTGTGACACCCAGAGTCCCCCAGAGCTGTTCTGTGTGCTTCTGCAGAGCTTGCACTCTCCTAAAATCCAGTGCCTCTGCCTGCTCATGGGACAAGAGGCCCCTCTCCCACACACACCCTGCAGTGCTGCTTGGACCATCTTCTGTACAGCAAACTTGATCGCTTTTCAGGAAAGTGACAGTCGTCATCTCTGACCTTCCACTGTGCTAGAAAAGGCTCCCAAAACCAGTGTCACTCCTAAAAACGCAGCACTGCTGATGGAGTGTCTCACATCATGCTAGAGCTATGATGCAGTAAGGGAAGCTGATGGTGGCAGAAGGAAAAGAGGGAAGAACAGGGAGAGCAGTGATGCAAGACTCATACAGGCCTGATCTGCACCTCACCAAGGCTGTTGTTTTCCCCTACTTCAACATGCCACTTACAGGCAGAAGGCAGCACAAACTGTGCTGTCAGAGCAATAGAGCTAATGTTGCAATTAATCCTGGAATGAGGCAGCAGGTACCAGGACAGCGAGTCATGCTGCTGAAGTACAGCTGCTGCAGCAATGCAGATCTCTGCAAGGCATTTGTTGCTGTACAGAAAGGGTAGCTAGTAACCTGATCTTGGAGAAATCTCCTTGCTGTCCAGGGTTACGCCATGGTGTAACACATGGTTACGTGTCCATGGCACATGCCTGCATGGCTCAAGCTGCTGCAGATCCTAGGAAAGCAAGTTAGTGCCATGGCACCTGTTCCAGACTCTCTCGGCAAGGCCTGCAGACTCCACAGCAGCTCCTTCAGTCTGTTGGGTCACTAATGAGGGTGCCACCACCTCATGGCAAGCTCCAAACGAGGGCAGGAGGGAGAAGCACCCTAGACATCACTAACAGCTGTCAAGCTCTGGCTCTGGCTGGAGCCTTGCTAATGGCACAGATGTGCTTATAACTCCCATTTCTCCAGAAAACACCACCTGGCTGATTTTGCATGTGTTCTGCTCCTTAGAAGAGGAGGGTAAGGATAAGAAATCAGTGAATGACACCCAATATAGCGCCTACTTGAAAGCCACAACCTCAAGGCACAGCTGCTGGTTTCACTGTGTACACACCAGCTGCAGAGATCTTCCCTGCAGCCTCCACCTCAGAGAACACCCAGACATTCAATGAGAAATCAAAGGGCGGTGTTTATCCATATGAATTTCTGCTTTGTCACCCATACAAGAAGCTAAGAACAAATACTCCTCATCTCCAGCAATTCCAGTCATCTGGTATATTGTAGGCCTCAGGGATTCATCTCTGGCCAAAATCAGAGGCAACCATTAGAATGGTATTTTAAACATAATGTCAAAACCAGCAGCTCAAGCACTGCATTTGGATCTTACACCTTCTTGGCTTCCCACTTAGGTTTTGAAACTAAGGTTACAGCTACGTCATGCCAGCGTGCAGCTGACTGGGTCAACAGGTTTCCAACAGCCTGGTTGATACACCACCTGTAGTGCTGGCCTTGTGCACCAAAAGAAGTTACAGAAGTCTAGAGCACACTTCAATAAAGAGAATGAAATCATCCCAAAAATAACCTCCAGCAAGGGCCAGACCTAATCACACGGGAAACATTTCCATGAGGAGAAACAAAGGCAAAGTCATGAGTTACACTGCCAATACAATCAGCTCTTGTGGACGGAAATGTCAGTTACATGTTATTTATAAGTATATTTAATAAAAACATTATCACTTTGTTAATCCCATGCAGCAAGAACCACACACAGCAACAGGACTGGGCTGGTTGTGGTAGGCACTGTCCTCTGCCAAACGTTCACGCAGGACAGGGCAATCTACTGGCTGATGAGTGGACATAGATGAAAATACTTGCTGTCTGAAACCCGACGGGCTTCCTTAGAGATCGGAGGCCCAGGCCCCTTAGTTTTGGGGGAATCACGCTGACAGACAGCTGCTGTGTGGCAGAATGCAGTCTCCGTTCGTAGCGATTCCCGACTTAGTACATCATAGAGTGCAACACAACCGCAGCCCTGGCCGCGGGCAGCCCTGACCCATCCCCCATGTTTACTCTTCCACTAGCGCCGGCCCCGCCACCACGTCTGGCCCCGGACAGGAGGAGCCGTGTGGCGGCCCCGCCACCGAGGACGTGCACCCGGCCGCGTCCTGCTGGCCGGCCCGGTGGGGCAGGCACAGACAGTGCCTCTCAGCGGGGCTGGGAGAGGGCTTCCCCGGCCGCACTCCGAGGGAGCAGGGGAGCCTCCCGCACGCCCGGAGCCTACCCAGGCCCACACCCCCACCGTGACACCCGGGGCAGGGGCACGGGGCCCCCCCTCCGCTTGGCCCCGCGGTGCCCGGCCGAGGGGCGGAGGAGCCGCCAGGCCCCGCGGGCCCGGCCG
>VZRQ01000487.1:178629-192182 GCA_013397975.1 Machaerirhynchus nigripectus
GGCCGGCCTGGCCCGCGGGGCGCACGGCGAGGGAAGCGAGTCGCGGGTGGCTACCGCCCGGTCTGCGCGCCTCGGGACCGCGCCGCCGCCTGCTCCCCGGCTGATACCCGCGGTACAGGCCCTTTCCACCTTCCCTGCGGATTCCCCCCAGCGCAGAGAGGGCTGGAGCTGCTGTAGCACCGAACCCTCCGCGGGCCCTTACCCGGCCCCGCGTCGGCCCGAGCTCAGGATTACCCACTTTGGTCTAGCCCGGTTTCACGCAGGGTTAGCGAGCAGTGGCTCATGAGAGCTCTGATCAGCCTGAAAACCACGGCTGGCACCGGAGAGAGCGAACACCTGGGGCTCCTGCCCGGTCCCGCGAGGGGAGAGGGACGGCGAGGCCCCAGCCCCAGGTGGCCCCTTGATCCGCCTCCTCCTGCATAGATTGTGACAGAGCAGCAGCTACCTGAAGTGAGGCTGCAGGCAGGTAGAAGGGGCAAGGTAAGAGCAAAAGTAGGAAAAAAAAGAGAAAACCAACCAAACAAAATCACATAAAATCCCCAAAACCACGACACACCCCCTCTCTCCCAGAAAAGTAAAAAAAAAAAAAAAAAAGCCTCTCTTCTTATTCCAGTCTCTAATTTGGAAATGGGGAAGAGTGAAGGAGGGGAAAGGCAAGCCAGCAAGCACAATACCCTCCTTTCCTGCACAGAGGATGTTTATTAGTTTGTGCAATATAGATGTTTTTAATTATTAGCTCTGCACTCTCAGGGAACCAAGGAAAAAACCCTGTCCCATCACTGTAAAAATACATCGAATTTGAACTGAATTTTGTGTTAGCTCATTTTCCTGCACAGCATTAATCTTTCTCATAATTTGTAACTTACACTTAGTGACTGGTTTTCTCATTCCCACCTTGAGGGAGGGCACTCCCAGACCCTAGCAAACAAAACGAAAGAAGCTGCTCTCTGGAGCTGTGACCACAAAAATTTGAGGTCTTTGGGATAACTGCTTTTGATTACATGCAGTAAATTTTAGAGATTTCATGCACTGTATTTATGGAAACATAGATGGTATTTAGCCTTTAGTAAAATTATTACTTATTAATAAACAAGAGTAGGTTTCTCCATTTCTCAGTTTTTTATCTTATGGCTGGGAGGACATCATCAAAGCACTTGAATTTTTTGACACAAACAATTTGTAACTATAAATAAAGATACACTTGTGGGTGAAATCAGGAAGTCTGCTGAATAGAGGAGAACAGTCATCAAGAATTGACACCATGCCCAGGCACCTCCATGATCTATCTCCCCCACCCCAGCCTCTCCTCAGAAAGCCTGTTATCTCTGAGAGGATGCAGGAATCCCAATCCAAGCATGGGGTTCTCCATAGAAAGGCAGTGACCACTGCTGCCACGTCATATATACTCCAGGAGCCGGCTCTGGCTGCTCCAACACAAACGGCCTGGGCTGTGGATGCCACGAGCATCTGTAAGGCACACAAGCAGGCTGGTGCCTACCAAGGCATTGATGGCTCATGCAAAAGCAGAGCTCCAGGGACCTGGGCAAACCTCAGCACCTCCAGACTTTGGGGAGCAGCTGCAGTGCAGGGTGTTGTAATTTGGGACTCAGAGCCTGGGACTCTGAACCTTGCTTAAGGTGCAAGATGCTTTTCTGGTGCTTTTGCTCCCTGGTGTTTATCTCCCCAGCGCAAAGCAGGCAGGCTCCTTCCAACACTCTAACTCCCAATTAACTCTAACATGAGTACATACCACGATCCCCTGTGCCAGGGAACCAGAGAAACATCACAACCTCCAGCCTACAGCATCTTACCAAGGCACCAACATCGTTCTCCCTCAACTCCACCTCATTATCTGGTTCAGCAGGGGCCCTCTGTGGGGACATGCCACTTTGTGCCTCTGGGATAACTGCACGGCCCTCTCGTGCTCCTCTCTGTATAGTGCTGCTGCAGCCACGGGTTGCCAGGTCATTACGGATTTCTGGCTTCTATCACAGCTTCTTCTCCAGGTCTGCTTAAGAGGCACTCTTCCTCTGCCTGTTGCTCTTCCTTTATTTGCAGCTGCAAGTGGTGGGAGGGAAGCCTGCCAGTCCCAGAAGCTACTTGAAGGTCTAGAGCACCCCACTGTGTGCCACCCTCAAATAATGATTTCTGCTGAAGGAAACCTGTCACAGGCTGTTCTCCTTAGAGGAAGATCTTCCACAGGGAAAGAGGCGTGTGTATGGGGGGAAGAGCTCACCTTTCCTCCCACATTCACTAAGTACAGAAGCGTCCTGTGCGTGGACAAAAGCGCATTTAGAGAGTGCCAGGAGGCTTATTTCAACCTCCTGCTCCTGCCAGCACATCGACCATCTGTGTCCCACCCCATACCTTTTCTTCAGTGAGGCTATGGAGTTTGGGCAGAGAGGGCTCTGCAGGGATTGCTTCAGGTATGTTCTGTCTACTTACTTGCCCACAAATACAATCTCCCTCTAAAAAATAAATTAAAAATACACTGGTCATGGAGATATGTGTAAAATGGCTCCTCTATAAACCAGGTGTAGGAATTTTTGGTAGCTGAGGGGAACGGAGACAAAAGAAGGTACCCAACCCCTTGAAAAACATTAACCTACCACTCTCCCTCAAGCAACCCATATTTTGGCAGCATTACAACAGACCCCAATTTCATGGGTTGTTCGAACAACTGAAAAAGAAGCCTCCCAAAGGGAGGACCAAAGGGTGGCAGAAAGGGTAAAGGATTGGGCAGTGCATAGTTTCCATGGCCTATCAGACTGGCAGCTCGTATCACCAGTCTGAAGGAGGACACAGAAATGGGACCAGCAAAAACATCAAACATGTACAGAGATAAAACTAACACTGAACTGGTTTGGGGCTTGTTTTTTTGGAACATGTGTTCACCCATGTGAAGGCAAGGTTGAGGAGTTAAGAAGCTTTCCATAATCACTTCACCCCAGGACTCTTGGGGAAGGGAGAGGAAACTGCACCTTAAATGACTGGAGCAAAAAGGTTGGTCTTTCCTGGCACATCTACCCTTGGCTGAGCTGGGATTTTGCAAAGCATTTCTTCTAGCCTATTTGTATATTCTGTTGTTATAAGAGAGTCCTATTTTTCCTGCCAGAAACCAAAAGCCTTATTTGGAAAGCAACCCAAGTATGTTCCAAAGAGTGTGTGCTGTGATTTTATTTCCTGTTAAATATAACTCCAGACTTCTGAAACTGTACAAATAAGCACCCTTTTTGTACTCTGGGTGCTTATCCCACACACTCAAGTCAGAGAACACCACAAAAGAGCTACCCCTGAAAGCATCCATTTCAGCACATCCCTTGCCAGTGGCATTAAGAGAAAAGGGCTGGGATTATACTTTGCATCACACTAGAAAAAGCAAGAAAAAGAGGATTCAGGATGCAGGGCACTTGTATGCCAGAGAGTACTGAGGTTCTCAGCCAAAGCAGGATATGTGTCTCAGCTCTACAGCTATCGCTGTGGCTCACTAGGGGATCTTCCTACAGAACATCTGCATTTTTACAGAAAATATCTGTTAAACTGAAGTTAAGGGTCAAATTATATAATAGATCATTCTGCTAAGAGAATAAAAGAAGTTTCATCATACAAAATGACTGAACGTGAGTCCACATTGCTTATGTCTCTGAGTTTGAGACTAGTTTTTACTTATTTGCCGTGAGGAACAAAACTTCCAGGGATGTGCAAATCAGACACCTATCTTCCCCGTTCACACACCAGGGCTGGGAAGAAATGATTCCATAGGCTAAATTCTGCCCCTTGGCTGTACTTAATCCAGCCCCACCATCTTCACAGGCCCACTGTAAATACCCAATTAAGAGAATTGCTGGTAGAAAGAGAAAAGTCTACCCAAGCCTAGACACTAATCCCAGCTCCAACCACTTAGTGATATTGTGAAGAAGGGAGGGTGGTGGAAGAAACACGAGCGACTACGTGTGTTTGTCTCACACAGGATCTGGGTGGCATAAAATATAGGGTCCCAGGTGGGTGCAACACCACTTGCCCTTCTCCTGGTAACCGAAGATTGTTTACTGAGGGCAATTTCCTCGCAGGAACAGAAGAGCTGACTAGATATTGAAGGAAAATGAGAAACCTCAGCAGGGTTCTCAGGCCAATATGGGTCTTTAAGACTTATTTCCTGGGCACTCTGACAATAAAATTATGCAACCATCAGCTAGCAAAGAATATGTACACTGCCCTTTCTAGCCTATCACAGGGTGCTCTATAACAAGGAGCACGCAGAATAAGTAGGAAGAACAGCAGCAGCTTCCTGGTGTGGACAGAGTTCTACTGTGAACAAGGAATTCAGGCCTTCTGATTGCAGAGGGAGGAAAAGCTGCTGGTTTTACACAGGGACACTGAGAAAATAAGATTTGATGAAAAAAAAACCCCAAAACCCCAAAACAAAACAGTAAAGCGACTCAAGCTTTGCTCTTAGATTTGCTGCAGATTTGGTGAATTGGGCAGCAAAATTCTCTTGGTTGCCCTGGCTGTGCACACACAGCATCTTGATTTTCTCTGTGGACAGTGATCCTTGGATGTCAGGTGCTATAACAAAACAAATGCCTTTTCAGAGACGAGGAAAGAAAAAAAAAAAAAAAAATCAATGGACAGTTTAATAAAATCAATTCAAAAGCAAAGCAAAAGGAAGCCACAGAGGACCAGTCTGAGTCTGCCCTTCCACTTGCACTGTGAGAGAAATCTGATTTAACATAAACTTGGCTTTCAAGAAGTTGCAAAGTGGTAGAGTTTTTTAGGAGTAGAAGCAGATTTCAGGTTCCTGGCCTTGGGGAGCTCATAAACATTTTCATGAGGAATAAATATGAGGGATAAAGTAAAATACAGTATCTTCCAGTTTCACAGTAAAGCAAAACACTGTTTTGACTCAAGAATGAAAAAAGTGATTCAGAAAACAAAGATTCCAAATACATTGCACAGAAATAACAGAAATTCAGAATATGTGGCAACACATGGAGGTCTGAGTCTCTGGGGCCTGCTTAAAGCAGGGTCAGACCAGGGCATTCAAAGCTTTCCTCGCTCAGGTCTTGAAAACTTTCAGAGCTGCACAAACTTTCTGGGCAACCTATTCCAATACCTGACTATCCTTACAGTGAAAAAAGGTTTTTAACTTGCAGTTAGAACCTCTAATTTCAACGTTGGCTCTTTATGCTGATCTGAACTTGCTTTTTAGTTTAAATTACCACCACACTGTGTGCTTATCACACAGTGCTTTCAGAGTGGTGCTGCTTGCCATTCTACACTGCAGAAGAACAAAACTCTTCCACAGTTAGCGAGCTGAGAGGCACTTCCCAAAGCCTGCTAATATCCCAGTTACCCAAGAAATGAGGATTTTGGAGACACTGCAGAACAAAGCACGCACTATTTTCTTTCTGTTCTTCAAATGGAAACTTTCACTTCGCTCTCCTTTGGCTACTGCGTTGAAGTTCTTTTGTTTACCTTTCAGTGTCTCCTGTTCTCTCTCCATTGGCCACTGCAATATAAAATGAACACGTGGCAATTTTTTTAAAGAAATGCTGCTGGCAGCTCTCAAGCACTATAAATCACCTAGCTTGAAAAGGCAAGGGATTTGCAAGCCCTAAACTTACCTTTTTCCACATTAACTGTCACACACTTAGAAAATGTACAGTCAACTGTGCCCCTTAGCTCAAACCTGTCACCAGACTCACTAAGACCCTCCTCCAGATACTCTTAGGCTGATGTTTTGCAGGACAGAATTTAAGTACTTGCTTACAGCAGTTTATAAAGATGACAACAACCACTTCTTTTCACACTGATTAGATAAATATATACAGAAAATGAAGGAAAAAGAAAAAAAAAGAACAGCAGCAAACTAAATGAGACCTCCTCAATGCCACTTTTAAGGGGAGGAGCGGAAAAATTGCAACTTAAGCAAAAATGTAAACACATTTGGTTTTCTCCATTTTGTTTGGGTTACAGTTCTTTTTAATCTTGCTTAGTTACTTTGATTTGACATATTATATTAAAAATCCTCAGCAAAGTTCTTCAAGGCTCCTTGAAAGATTTTAAAGATTCCTCAGTTTCTAATGTTTATTGGATAACGAAGACTCAAGAGTATGCCAGAGTCCCATTTTTATAAATTTCCTATGTGCTCTGGTATGTTCTGCTCCGAATTCCAGTTCCCCGAGTCACATGGCTTCACAAGACTCTCTAATTCTGTAAATTTTATTTTTCTTTATTTCTATCTTTCAGTTGCAATAAGTAGCTTGAAATTACAACCCAGAAAAGTTGGTGTTATTGTGACAAACAAAACACTTGAAAGAATAAAAGCCTGAACCTTGCAGGGAGGCTAGTGCTTTGTTTGGAGCAGGACAGAACTATCTAAAATTGAAAAAAACCCCCACCTTCAGTTTGGCAACAATTCCTCTGAAAAAGTATTAAAGTAAATATCTGATTCCAACTGCCACTTTGGAAAAGCAATGCTCGGACCCTCAGTATTTAAGCACTGCCATTCCTTTGTCCTATTCATAGCACATGCAACAGCGGCTCAGCATATCCACAGACAAGCACTAATTCCTAATCTCTACTAGGCCAAGCAAAAGGCTCTTCATGTGTTAGACAGAATTACATCACGGTGATCTAAACTGACAGTGAAAAACCCAGACAGTCTTCCCTTCCAAATTTGCAAGGCCACTCTAAGCCTGCTATGAAAGGAAAGAAAGAGAGATAGTGAGAACTCAGAGTAAAACTATTCCCCCTAATTGTTACAAATAATATTATTTTACGCTTAAAACCCCTTTTCATAACTGAATCCTTCCCAGTTCTACCCTGCTCATCTTTGGGCTGAACTGGAACAGGACACGAACCATTTCGGGTACAATTCTTTTGTTTTGATACCTCATGCTGCTCAGTCCTCCACCCACTTTGTTATTGTCTTTTGGATTAATAGAACGGTGTCCTGAGCAAGATGAGTTTTCAAATAAAGTAGAGGGGTTAACGTTTCCTAAATCTGCAAGAACTTCTTCTGGAAATACTCACTGCTTCCTCTCATTTTACCCACAGCCATGCTGCAAGCAACAGAGCCAACAACTCAGTATTTTAATTTCATGAAACTGTTTATAAGAGCAGGTGTAAAACTTGACTTTTAGGCTTCCTCAATGCTACATAACCAGCTCTACTTTTAAGCAATAGTCATATACCTACAACTTGCTATTCTCCAGACATTCCAAGGGTCCTTGTAAGACCAAACACCTAAATCCCAGTAGGCTGCACCAACTGCTTAAGTATTCACTTTGAAAACAAGGGCATATGCACTACCAGGTTAACCATAATATATTCCCATTCCCACTCTCACCCTGCCTGCTGTGGGAGTTGCTCTTTTCAGCTTTCCTCTCAACTGCTCCAGCACAGGTTTACATTCAGCTTTATCACTGGCACAGAGATAACAGCAAACTTACTTTCTCCTGAGCAATGGAAACAGCTGGGGCCTGGTGTACAAACAGCAGAACCCTGCTCTCCTCTTTTGGAAAGGCAAGAGAAGTCAGGCAGTCCACACCATCTCCAGTGCCCACTGGAGACATGAGAATGCCCCCTAACTTCTGGGGCAAGCAGTAATAAGTCCACTTCAATCAGTCCTGGCCTCCTGCCCCACTGTGGCTTTCCCTGGCTTTGCCTTTGTCCCTGCCAGTGGGGAAATCTTAACTCTGTCCCTTACTCTCTTCTTCTTTCCTAACTCAACCCATGTACCCATCCCTTGCCCAAGGTCCCTGTTCCAGCCACACAGCCTGTCCTAGGCTTTGTTTGTCACTCACCTTTGGCAACTATCCAGTTTATTTTGTGAAATATCCAGTTTAATTCCCAGTCCCAGAAATGCAGGGATAGACAAAAACACAACACTACAAAAAAGCAGAAGAGAGCTAGCAAGTGATGCTACAGCAGGTGGTACCACCTGGATCGAGCACTGGCCATCAAGGCAGTCAGTGTTCCTCTGAAAAAAAGCCTCTGTAGATTTTTCAGCAACTTGCTGTAAAACTTTTGAAATACCAGTCAATAAAAACTAACAGGGGTGGGGAAAAGGGACAGGGGAGTGATGCCCATGCTGTGTGCCAATACCCTGAACCAAGCCTGACATTTGAATGATGTAAGAAGATTATTCCAGTTATCCAATCCCTGACGAAAAATATGCCAGAGGTTACCTTTGTGACAGTCAGCTATACCTGCCTCATGGTATTTACTGTGAGATATGATACCAGTAACCTTCCTTTAAAACCAGAGTCCTGACATGTATCTGGCCTGTGACCTGGGGTCAGACAGCACTTTATGGGCTTTGACAGAGATCTCAACAAGCAACTATCAAGTCAATAACACAGAGAGAAGGCTGAGTCCTGCCTCCTCCAAATGGGATTGTAATAGTCCAAACACAACATGGTTTCAAGTCTTTCCTCCTTAATTTCCAGGTATTTGCTGGGATGTTGCTGAATTCATTGCTACAGCACACAAGTATCAATTGTCATTATATGAGCACTCCCAGAAACTCTCAATCACAGGTATTTATCATGCAGGTAAAAGATGTGGCATACACACAGGTTGTATGTGCGGATACTTCTACCAGAATCACACTGACATACATTTATAAATAAGTTCCTTATAGAATTCTGTTTCTTGGTTTTGCTTTGTTTCCTTGTTTTCATGTTTGAGTTTGTTTTGTTGTTGGAGTTTTTTTTCAGGAGGGAGGGATGGGTGTGCCTCTTTTCTTCCATTAATGCTAAATAACTCTATCTGTTCCATCCCCAAACTTCTCCCAAGTGGTTCTTTCCCATCACTGAAAAATGTTCAGTAAAGACAGAAAAACTGTTGCTGGAAAACAGTTCCAGACACTGTGCTGTGGAGTGTAAGAGAATCTGGTACTACTTCCATTTTGCGTCAACAAGTAAATCCATTTTATTTTGCAATTAAATTAAATAACATCATTTAAGGGAGGTCACATAAATACGACTGTGCTATTCAATCCTCTCAAAGGCAAAACTTTTCCTGTGAGTCACCATTTCTTTGTGTCTTGCAGCTACTGAACCAATCCCTTCCCTTCTTCTAGTGCTGTTTTTCCACTGAAGTTAAACTCATTATGACTTCCTCTAGATGAGCCTTTTGTTGTCCATCTTTTCTCTCAGGTTTCACCCTGGTTTTTTTCTGCCTGCTGCTATGCAAGTGCCTCTTTTGTGCTTCTAGCTGGACATAACTCCTTGCTCCAACCCCTGCTCCTCACAAAAGAGTGACATGCTTCCCTCGCTGCCTCAGCAACACAGGCAGCTCCCACGGGCCAGGCAGCTGTGGCCAAGGTCAGCCCTCTGCACCCACAGGAGTGCTTACACGTACCACAGTTACTCACATGCTAATATATCTAGCAATAATTTGCAAAATATTAGAAGGTATCTTTGAGGCTTGAAAGATCTACCAAATGCAAGATTCAACAACACAGAACCAGTCGTGAGAGACAAGGGAGCTCTACCAGCAGGATCAAAGAAAAGTATCTGTATTCTATAGCAGCTCCCAGAAATGATCCCTGTACTTCTGCAAGACTGCTGGGAAAATACCAGAGCTTGTGTAGGTAGATCACCTAAATAAAGGAAAAATTAACTATTTCAGCTTTAACATACCTTTTTTATCTAACAAACTCAGAACACTAATCACAGCCTGACTACTTCTCCTTATTGCAATTAAAACCTTAAACACACAAATCTTCTAGCAACTCAGTTTCCCCCCTTGTTTTGGACAGAACTTTTCCTCCTCATTTATTGATACATCTTTTTCCAACCTGACTTTCTGATTTCCTTCCACTGAAGTCAAACCATGAGAGCTAAGGGGCAACATGAGTTCACAGAAGGAAGATGTGGAAAAAGATCATTAGAGTTATTAGGCATTCAGGACTTATCCATTTAAGACGGGAATGCAAATCATAAGATTTTAATAGACTGTTTATATACTAAAAATCTGCTTTCTTTTAAAATTAAAGGACAGATAAATATAAATACAAATATGAATATAAAACTCTCAGGTGTGATTCCATATCCAGGATAACCCAAAATTGTTCTTCTAAACCCAGGAATTTCTAAAATGGAAAGCGCTCCTGAAACAAGCCTGAGATTCTTGAAACAATACTAGATTCTTGACTTAATGACCAGTCTAGCATAAACACCTGGAGGCCAGAGACCAGCTCCAGGTGTACTGAGTCCTCTGCAATCCCTTTCCCAAGAGGCTCTACTGAGCAGGGCCCTCCCTTCCACTCCAAATGCAATCTCACAGGCCACAATCAACACCACAGCCTCCTAGAAGCACAGACTCTGCAGGAATAGCTTCCAGACCAAAGGCCTAGAAAAAACAATAAGTAAAATAAAAAAAACATGAGCAAAGCCCAACAAGCTACACAAGAGCATTCTGCTTTCAAAGGCAGGGTAATTAGCAAGAGGAACAGAGGCCTAATCCTGCAGCTGGGTTTTATTTTCCTATCTCTTCTTTATCTGTTTTCATATTTTAATACAATAACACCCACTTAATTCTTGCGCAGACACATGTTGCAGAAGCTCTACAGGCTCTGGGCCTCTCAGTAACGTGCTCCTGGACAAGTTAGACTTGTTACCTCCTGGATGAACATGCCTTTCTCATTCTGCTTTAAAAACCCTGTTGCAACTTCTTCAGTGGGGCACAGAATCCCAGAATCACAGACTGGTTTGGGTTGGAAGGGACCTTAAACACCATCCAATTCCACCCCCTGTCATGGGCAGGGAAACCTTCCACTAGGCCATGTTGCTCCAAGTCCCGTCCAACCTTGCCCTAAACATTTCCAGGGATGGGGAAGCTTCCACTACTCTGTATATTTTTGTCAAGACCGTAACAACATTCCCATAAGGGCCCAAAACACCCATGGGAACACTTGCCAGTCTTGCTGTTTCACTCTGAGGTTTATTTTACAAGCTCTGCACAGCACAGGCCTGAGGATTTCCTTCTGTAGAATTCCTGAATACAAAACAAAGTTGAACCATTGTTGAGTGACTTTTTTTTTCCACATAAATGTGATGCTCTTCAGAAACCCACCATTCAAATTGTCAAAACCCTCCCAGTTCCAGTAACTGAACCATTCATTCATAGAGAGGGTTTAGATTGGATATTTGGAAGCAGCACAGGCTACCCATCAGTCACTATCCCTGGAAGTAATCGAGTTGTATGGACGTGACACCTGGGGAATGTGTCAGTGGTGAACACAGCGGTGCTGGGTGAGTGGTTGGACTTGATGGTGTTGGAGGTCTTTCCCATCCTAAATGATCCTATGATTCGAACCACACACCTGCATTCAGTTTGAACGTTCTGGACTGGCCCCAGTGCCACTGCTGACTGCTCTGACCATCTGACCGGTAATGACTGGATGAATTACCCAAATTTTCATAGCAGCACAATCCTAAGTGCATTTGTACTAGCTTAACAAGCTTCTATATACAAAAAGAATACTACGCTTTGGAAAAGGCAGTATCACCCAAAATACTGTAACCAGTAAAACATGGCCATTTTCTTCAAAATGGTGAAAACTGCACAGTTTGCCTTGTCTGGGATGGCTCCCACTCAGATAACAGCTACAGAAAGCCCACTGTTACAAAACTCTCTTCTAACAGCCCATACTATCTTCAGAGGCAGCTTAACGTCAAATGGAAAAAGACCAGCTACTCGACTAAGAACAACTGCCCTTAACCTACCAAAACCAAGTTACTTTTGTTACCATTGCACTCTGCAACAAACAACAACATTGTGATCTAATTCCAGTTCCAGGGGGAAACCTCCTCCCTCATCACACTAGTCTAGGTAAGTGAGACCAATGAAAAAGTAGGGGCCACAATAACCTTCAAAATCATAAGAAGATACGTCAATTTTTTCACCCTACCAGGCAAAACTGAGGGAGAGGCAAAAAAGAAGACAACAAAAAACCATCAGCTTAACTTAAAACAAAGGAGGAGACAGGAGTGTGTATCAGACTACGAGCTGTGGACGCACCAGAATGATCTACATAGAACAAACACGGAGCAATTTTTAACTGTTTCTTAGAAGCTCCTTGGAAATCTGTCCTTTGAGAATGATCTGGATGTACTGTAGGTCGCAGCAGTGGCAAAGCTCAGGCCGGCTGGTTACAGTGCCTCTGCCACCCTGCAGTTACTGCCAGTTACTGTTACTTTCATATTTAGAGAGAGCTTTTCCTGCGCCAGTCATCCTGATCCCTGTAAAACTACACTGTGGACCTTTATAAAAAAGGTGTGTTTTTGTTGCGGGTGGCTCTGCATATGATTTGGGCCATGCTTTATGAAAATCCATGTGCAAATGGGAAGACTGTTTTTTCTAACAGCTTAAATCTAATTAGCCAAAGGGTTAGAGACAGAGCTTTAGCAGACACACAGCTAAACATTAGGTTACCGCTTCCTTTCCTGCTTCACCTCTGATATATGTTCCTTTACCAGAGAGAGGGATATCCAACCCACCTATGAAACAATACATGAAACACCACTTCCAAGCCAGGTTTGGGGAAAAAAAAACCCCACAAACCATACTGCTGTTGTCTTCTAACTGAAGACAGTTGTTGGAATAGAAACAGGAGGAAAAATGGGGACTAAATCACCAGGCAGCTTCTTCACTTACCTTACTGAACAGAAAACATGTCATAAAGCAATGCAGCACATGAGTGTGCAGATTTTTCTCCGTCATTACACAACAGGATAGGAAAAGAAATTACATTTTTAAACTCCGCGGGACTGAATGCCACCAATCTTCACTTCCCAGGCACGGAGCTGAGAATGTTCAAATTCTAAACTTAATGAATTCAAGGCCCTTACCTCATCTTATGAGTTAACCGATCTCTGTATTACCAACATTCCCAGCACAATCTCCTCTCTTTCTTCATGTCTTTCAGTGGAAGAAATTACTCTTGCCAGGTAGGAAACCCTCCCTACTGTTTGGGGAAAGCCATCATGGGAAGTGCTACTTATCGTGTGTCATTTCAGCTATAGCTCAAGAATCATCAGCACCCCGTGCTTAACCCTCTTCAGGGCTGCTGGATTGCTGGATCATCTGGTCTAAAAATAACCTGAAATAAAACCACATTGCAGGCACAGAGAGCAGGCCAGCGAGGCTGAATCTCCTCACGTATCATGCACAGAGGCGGCTGACGCTACCTGCAGTGTCACAGGTGAGGCCAAAACCCTCCCCCACCGCGGTCCAGGGCGCAGCCTCAGCTTTTGGGACCAGGAACAGTGGGAATGGAGACTACTGCACTTCGGGAGCCCGCAGTAGCCCGGGCCCGGGGGCACAGGGCGGGACCCACCACCAGCCGAAGGAGGGGGGAAGGCGACCGCTTCCTCAGCCGCATCCCCTCAGCGGCGGCGCGGGCCCAGCCCCGGCCGATCCGCCGCAGGGAAAGGAAGCGGGACATGTCTCATGGCTTTTGTCTGCTCTCGGGTGGTCCCGGAGCGCTGCCCGCCGCCAAGGCGGCGCTGGCGGCGGAGCGGGACCTCGGGCGGCGGAGC
>VZRQ01000487.1:192447-224516 GCA_013397975.1 Machaerirhynchus nigripectus
GGGGGGCGGGGCCTGGGGCGGGGCGGCACCGCCCCCTCCTCCGGCCGTGCGCGCGCGGGAGCGGAGCTCGGAGCTGGCGGCTGAGGGAGGCGCGAACGGAGCTGCGCTGAGGTGAGGAGCTCTGCCCTGCCCGGTCTCGGGGCAGTTCGGGGTCCCTCTGCGCGGCGGTAAAGGACCGGTGATGAGGGGAGGCGGCGGGGAGGCGAGCTGGGAAAGGGTCTGTCCTTTTTAGCCGCGCAGACGGACTCCCGAACCTGTGGGGTTTGGTTGAGGTTGTGTGATGCTGGTGAGGAGGGAGCGGGACGATGGGGACTGCGGGCGGTGCCGGGGAGGTGAGGCGCCCTGGCCGCCCGCTCAGCGCGGGACCTAGTGGTTGTGTAGGCCGCCATGGGACCCCCGAGCGGGGGCCGCGGTGGAGCGGGGCCCCTCCCACAGCGTGTAAGGCTTCTGAGCACGGTCTTGTAGAAAACTCCTGCCGCGCTGTTGAAACCGGAGGGTGAAGAACATGACCGACCAGCTCTTGAGGAAAATCTGGGCTGCTTCGAGGCACTCGAACCCTAAGCCCCTAACCCCGACCGCAGCCCTAAGCCCCCCGTGCGACCCCCCGGGCTCGGACTGCGGTCGGGCGGGGCCTTGGCCTTCGGGTTCGGGTGTGCTCCTGCCTGTGTCGGAGCGCTCAGACCTGACGGGAACGCTGTGGGAAAGATCATCCGTGAAAGATTTCTGTGCTTGGTTTGCATGTTAAAATATAATGTAGCTGTAGCCCTCTGCATAACTCTGTTCGCTGCTTCGTTTCTTAGTAGTTGTGAGAAACTTTCCTCTGCTCTTAGCCTCCCCCTGAGAAATAGTTGGGTGACAGACAAGTCTCACAAATTAAAAGAATGTTCCTCTGTGTTCCAGCAGGGTCTAGTTTTGTTTGGCTTTGAAAACCTCTCATGGAGAATGCTTAAGCAGGAATCAATGACATCACTGGCAGGAAACACTCTTGGAAGGAAGAGTTGCTATCAGAGCAATCTTACATGATAAAAGGCTCACGGATAACCTCCTCACTAGTTGAATACATCTAAGGTCATAGATCTTTTTATGGATTGAAATGCAGATGTTGCAGATACTAGATTTTATTTTTATCTTGAAATTTCACTTGAGAACCATGTTATCCAGTTTTTATTTCGTATGAGTAACCAGGGTGCCAGATTTTTGTTAGCAAATCCTGCTTCATGAGAAAGGACACCAAATTGCTTCAATGTTTAACATCTTCAGTCTGTACCTCCCATCAAACCCAAACGAGGTTGCAACTGTGTAAACATACACCTGTACAGTAGCTTTGAGAAGAAAATCCTGGAAATCATCCCCACATGGAAACAACTTTACCTTTTGCCTGACACAAAAAGTTGAGCTTCTGCGGTCTAACTCTGGGCAGTTTGTTTTGATTCCAAGATGTCTCTTTGCTGGGAGGAACAGACTGAAGGGTGCTGCAAACTGAAGCAGTTTGGTGTAATTTCACACGAAGCTGAACTCGCTGACAAAAATCTGCTTGGAAGATGGAAAGAATCAGGTAGCAATAATTTCAAATCCATAGAATTTAAGTGTGAGTGAGCTAGATAAGATGTGAATGTGGGCTTTGGGAGTGGGAACAGATACCTTCTGGTAAGAGGGTGAGCCAGAGGAGGCACAAGAAAGGGGAATTGAGCTCTCATCACTTGCAGATACAGCATATGCTGACGTTTTTCTGTTGCCACGGTAAATCACATGATCTCTTGAAATCATGCAAGTTAGTGGGTTTTGTTGAGAGACTTTTTTGCATAGAAGTGTTAGATGAGAAATCTTTAAAAAAATTTTTTTTTGTGCCTGGCTGTTTTATGTTTCACATGCAGCTACATGTGAAAATTTTATATTGGCAACAGAAGGTAGAATGACAGAGTTTGCATGCATCTAGATAACAGAGGAGGAGAAAAAGTTTCATTTTGAAGCTGTTAGCTCTTTACAAAACACTCAAGCATGAATGAAAATGCTGAGGAGAAAGAGGCTTGAAAAGAAAAATTATCCCTGAGTTTGGGTTTTTTTTTTAGCTTTGAAGAAACTGTTTCCTGTTAAGAGCAAGGTATCTTTTAGCAGGGTGTTTGGTTTGGTTAGTTTCCGGAAAGGATGTGGACTTTAAAGGCTTCAGAATGGTTTGTCACACATCTGGTGCCTTCAGCACCCCACGTTTTTGTTGCTTGAATTTATTGTCTGACTGTGTTTATAGGAGCAATGGTAGCTGAAAATTCTGCCTGTTGTTAGTACAGAAGAGTCAAATACTCGTGCTCTGTGAAGAAGTTGACACTGTTTCAGAATCTGGTCATCCAGTTGGGGATGCTCCTTTTTCAATTTAGTGTGCAACAGTGGCTATTACACTGGTTCGTGGGTGAGTTTTTTTCTCATGCAATTTTTAATAAGTGGAAAACATTATTATTTTTTCAGATTTTTTCCTGTCCTTCCCTAAAAATGTCTAAGGTAAGAATAACATTTCTGTCTTCCAATGTAACAGTGTGAAGCATATTTTTTGTTTTTAAACATTAATCTTCAGTGACAAATTGTGCAACTTGCATCTGTTTGATGGTGAAGGGTATTCTAAATTTACTGTCTATAGGAGACATAATATTGAAAGATGAGTGATGTAAAACATATATTAGTTTCATGCAAGTATAAATCTCTGCAGTTAATTAATACTCTTGGAAGGATTTAATTTTGGTCAGAGTTTTATACAAGCTCCCTGGTGCATCTTCATTAAAACTTCCTTTCTGTGACTTTGTTTTGAGCAGGACTCATTTAAGAAAATTATGGTTTAGATATAGTTTCCTTCTTTACTAATGGAATCAACTGGTTTTCCTGTAAAATCCTTCATTTAAAATATTGTAACCTAAAATATTATTGTCATGCTGGGATTTATCTAATTCTTGGCCCCCAGCACTTGATATGATGGGTAAAACATCCATGTTGGCTTATTGGAGTGAAATGAATGATAAAGGGTGTTTGAGTAATGTGTTTGAAGAGGGAACTAAGAGATGTAAAGATTTCTCTGCCATATCTGTAGCAGTAAGCGTTTGAAGCACTATTGTGTAAATTCCCCTTCCCCACACTTTAAGAGAGCTCTCTGAAGACCACTTCCAGCAGATGGCTGTCACTTCACAAGCTGCTCAGGGTTTTCCTTTGGATGTGCTAAAAATGGATCAGAAATGGTCATCTTTTCATTCAAGTCCACAGAAAGCTATTTTATTTTAACTGTGTGTGAAGACTGTTCAAAAAGTGTGTGATTAGTGGCTGCACTTCATACTTTGTCATACTTCAATAAATAATTATTTGGCATTTTGTTTCTGTTTTACTTAAGGTGATCTTGGCTGGATAGCTGAACAAGTGAAGCTTTTTTTTTTTTTAAGCTCTAGGTCAGTGTAGTTGTTCTGCACTTCTTTGTGAAACTGTCGAGTAGTAGGAACCTCTGAGTAGTTTCCTCTCTGTATGTCACGTAGCTTCAAACCTTTTGAGATAAGTGAGGAAAGCAATTATACAAACTAGTAAGTCTTGAGTGGTTGTTTATTATTGTCTTATTTTATTTTTTTAAATTTCATTTTTAGCAGCAGCCTGCTCAATTTACCAATCCAGAAACTCCCGGCTATGTTGGATTCGCAAACCTTCCCAATCAGGTTCACCGAAAGTCTGTGAAAAAGGGGTTTGAATTTACTCTTATGGTAGTTGGTAAGGAAGTGTTTTATAGTTTTTCTCACAATTGCTACTTGCTCACAGGGAATTTGAAGTTAAAATGAATGTTACTTCCACTATTGTAAGGCTTCAGCTTGCACGAGAAACTTGCCTGTACTGTAGCATTTAGCTTTCTTTCATATTTT
Source organism: Machaerirhynchus nigripectus (assembly GCA_013397975.1). Classification (NCBI taxonomy): domain Eukaryota; kingdom Metazoa; phylum Chordata; class Aves; order Passeriformes; family Dicruridae; genus Machaerirhynchus; species Machaerirhynchus nigripectus. The sequence continues at coordinate 196,329 of VZRQ01000487.1, forward strand.
AGTGATTCTTGCAGCAGTGGTTTACCACATTACAAACCATGCTTGAATACATTAATAAGTTCGTGGGTGAAGTGGCAAAATTTTATTGTGCACTCTAGCAATCATTTCTTCCTTCCTTCTCCCCTGTCTTACAGGATTCCAGCATTCCATTTAAAGTGTAATTTTAAACTGGTTTTGCATTTGAATACAATCTTTGTTCACTTGCATGTTTTGATTAAGAGAGTAGCATTAAGGAGACCATTCTATTTAAAATGTTGTTTATGATTCTGTTGTTCCAAAGAATCTGAACTCTAGTCTTTTCAACCCTTCCAAATAAAATTTGGAATAAAATCTCTTGTAAAAGGGTGAGAAAGACTGAGAATTGTACCAGTTGGTTTTGATGTGAGCTGCTACTTTTTACGTTGATCATGATTTTATGTTAGCAGTTGTAATCTAAAGTGTTATTCTATTTGCTAATTCATTGGGAGTCTGTGTTGGTATCTGGAATCAAAAGAAAAATCTAGTTGTCTGCAGAAGAAATACCTTCATCCTTTGAGAAATCAGTTGCTATTCTTGAAAGTTGAGTAGACTCCCAAATCAGGCTTGGGTGTCTTCTCTGTCTCTCTGTGAGCCATAACTTCTGAGTTTTGGTGTTTGAACTCTGTAATTCTTGCTTTTAAATAGGCTTTCACAAGAAGTACCCTAATAGAATTAGGCTCTTTATTACCTGGCACCACAAGAAATAAATCCCATTTATGTGTTAGATTTGCCCAAGCGAGATCACAGTGGGGATTAGCAGGAGAGGTGACATATAGTGCATGATAGGAGGTGTTTAACTTTTTAATTGTTTTTTATTTCAGTAGTCACAGGGAGAGTCTATCCTCAAACCTTTCATTAGTTTTGGCAAATGACAGCCCTGGCACTGCTTTTGTCCTGCTTCTGTATTTTGTTCTTCAGTGTTGTACAGAGTTTGCCCTTTTCTTTGTCTTCCTAGAATTTTATAGTTGTTTACTGTATCTTTCATTTGACTTAATTTGGATACCATAAAGGATTTCTTAGAAAATCTAAGAATAAAGCCAAACTATAAATAGTTGTTTCAAATTATGCTGTCTACTGTAACTCTCCAGAATTTACTGTTCAGTGATCCTAAAAGTGGGAATAGTTTTGAGAAAGAAAAGATGTGCTTTCTCTGCTGTAGCTAAACTTAACTTCCAGGTCTCTTTGAATTCTAATTGCATATAGTGCCACATAAAACAGTTCTGGAAGAAAACAATGTAAAATTGTATAAACCAACAGTTATTTCTAGCCTCTTGTAAAATAGAAATAGAGGGGAAATTACATGGTGAAATTACATGGGGAAATTACATTACATTACAAAGGCAATTAATCCATCCATGTTGGAGTAAAGTGGAACTTTTCGGTTGTTGCCTGCCAGTATTTTAAGGGATAAATGAAAACTACAGGAAGAGAACATGAAAAAAAATAATTTCATTGAAAATTTGGAGTGGTATTTTAAGATACACTAGCAGAGGGAGGCAGCTGATGTAAGATAAAATAAACTGTGCTTTAAATTGTTGATTATTTCAACAGTTTGGAATGTGAATTCTTTCTCTTCAAATATGCATGGAGTTTAAGTATGTTCTCTTGTGGGCTGTGTCACAGTGCCTGTTTTGAACTATTGTTCTTCATTAAGTTGCCATTATTCTTCATTTCTGAGCAGGCTAATACTTTAAAAGCTGCCTGTGCTGACAGAATCCTAATCAATGATGTTGTTTTTTCACATTGCTTTGGGTTATGGTTTTTTTTCCTTGCTATTGTTTACTGCGGTATCTGAAAATATGAGCTGGAGTTTATAAGAATTTGGTTGCTTGGCTGTGTTACTCCCAAAGAAATCCCAATCACTTGTATTTATTAACAATTTTATGTTCATTCTCATTATTTAGCTATGACTTCATCTAAATAGTTATTTCACTTATGAGTCACTAAACTACTCTAGCCAGTATAATCACAGTGACTATGAAAACTGATTTGGTTTATGTGTAATATTCATCCATACTGAAACTATGGAATGTGGCACTGGACAAAGTCATACTTTTTTGGTTTTGCTGAAATGATTCCATGTGACTGTTGAGTTACTCTGGGTGCATGTCACCTTCACTGGTGAAGGCTGCACTGGCACAGTCTGATCTTGAAAGCTGCATTCTATAATGCATTAAAAACTGGCAGCTCCTACTCAAATCTTTATTTAAAAACAACTTCCATCTTTTTTTTCTTTTGTTCAGATATTTTTGTCAGATTCATATTGCAGAATAGTCTGTGTTACTCAGGGATTCTCTGGCCCAACGTTTTTTAACATGTAATTTTTTAATTTAATTCTATCAACACCTGAAATAAAACCTAAATTCTAGAAAAAGTTCTCTTTGGTGGATTCAAGTACCGAGCATTTCAAGTTGCTGCTCTTTTTTAAGCTATGAACATTTTTTCTGATTAAAATCTTGATCTTTAACTAATTTGTTGTCCTCTGAACTTTCCTCACGGCCGTCAGTATCTCTATAACAAAAATTTATTTACAGTACAATTTGGTAATCTCCAAGTTCACCAGCATAAAAAAATTGCTCAGTGGCCATATTCCTCTTGCTTTGAGTTCTTGTTTGCCATACTGGCATAAAAAGCAGAAATAAATCCCACTTTATGATGCCTGGCTGTACAGAAGTTCAGCAATGCATTTTTCATTGTTTAAGTTGATGATGTAGCCTTGACAGGGTATAGCTTCTCACTGGGTATGATATTTCACCTTCTGGAGTGATAACAGAAAAGCATGTCTTAAAAAATCAGGAGACATGAAATGGGAAATCTTACAACTCCACTTGACTAGCAGAATTAATTACAAATCATCAGTTAAAGCTCTGGGAAAGTGCATTACAAAGCCAAGATGTAAAACTTGTTATTCAACCTTTTTGTGCAAACTTTGCTAATCCAAAATTGCAAGTTGTAAATTTTTAATTTGAAAGAAATATAAAAAAATGTATAGTCAGATAATATTGTCCAGATACTCTTGAAATTATTTATGTAAATATGTTGAATTTATCTTTATATTGAATCACAGGTGAATCTGGATTGGGAAAATCTACATTAATAAACAGCCTCTTCTTGACAGATCTCTACCCAGAAAGGATAATACCAGGAGCTGCTGGTAAATACACCTTTGAGTTGAATGCTTTTGTCTTTGAATTTTGGCAACAGCCAGCAGTGATTCCTAGCTGTAATAGTTTCTAATGCATTTCCTGACACTTGAGCTGTTGGATAAAACCATTTTCCTCTGCACCCAGGATGTCTATCGGGTCTTTGTTCTTTCGTCCTTGGGTGTATTTGTATCAGCACCTAGAAATTAGATCCCTTCTTTTGCTTAAAAACAGTCATTGTGCCACAGTAAGATAAACAATCAACTAAAACAATCAGAGAATTTAGTTTTTAGTCTGTTGCAATTGTAAACATATGAATTGTTTATACCTTCTTTCACCTTAATTCCTTTGCTTTGGATTGATACTTAGTGAATGAGAACTTCACTTCCTGTTCTTCTTCATTCCCTTGTCCTATTTTTGTTCTGTTCATCAAGGCATGCAATAATCCACCAAAAGACAATATCATAATAAAATAAAAGATGCAATTTTCCCCTTTTTGCTACCTGTTGAATGACTTGCTTGAAGGGTTTTACCATGTTAGCTGATGATTACATATAACTTCCAGCCTTAGGAAAAAATCCATTACGTATGATTTTGTATTGTTCTCCAATTACCTATGGTTTTGTCTCAGTCCCTTTAGCCTTAATTTCTACATTATGTTTAAGAAAAGTATGAAATCTCATATAGTCCTCTAACAACATCTAAAGAATTTATGTACTGAGTCTCTTTGTTATCACGCCTCAGAATGTAATCAATAGAATAATATTTATGCAGTTTTATCTGCCAATTAATCTTTGGAGCTTATCTCAAAATTACATGCTCTTACAAATTTGATTCTGAAAGTTGGAGTTTGTTGTCTTTCAGATAAGATTGAACGCACTGTGCAGATCGAAGCCTCAACAGTAGAAATTGAAGAGAGGGGAGTGAAACTGCGGCTGACGGTTGTGGATACGCCAGGATACGGGGATGCCATCAATTGTCGAGACTGGTACGTGCACAGAGAATATATCTTGATCTATCTATGGAGACTGACATAGGTTTCTTACCTGTCCTGGGAGGTGAAACTGTGGTGTGTGTCTGTGAATTGCTGAATTTGAGGTGGGATTTTTTGTTTTTTAACTTTGAGGAAGCTTAATTTCAGTGTTACGAATTAATTCCGATACATGTATCAGAGGCATCAATAGCTTTGACACAACTTGAAATAAATTTTGTGGCACTTTTTTTTTTCTTTTTTAACTTTCATTTTGCTTGAAAGAGATTTAAGTGAACAGTGGCCTTGACTCTCAATAATACTCTGAGAAAGTAAATCACCTACTCTTCAGTGCAAACAAAAATCCACCCCTAGATCTTGTCCACATTCACTTGAGCATTCTCGGATTCTGTGCCTAATTTTTAAGTGCTTTTCATTGTCTTAGATTTTGATTGGTTGGTTGGTTTGGGTTTTTTTTCACAAATTTACATTATAGTAAATACTGAGAAGTAATCTTGAGATCAATGGCAATCAATTTTTGGTGGTAATCCCTTTTCCCACATCTCTCAAGCCCCTGAACCTCAAGGTAACCTCTGGCTTTCCCCAGAACTCTGGAAATTAAGTGCCTCCCAATAAAGTGAAATTCAGGTTCAAGACCACATGTCCTGTCCTGGTGAGCCCAAGGGCTACTGCATAAACAAACTCCTGTTTAATTTGTTCAAAAGCTTGTTGTTGTTCAGGGCCCTACTTGAAATCATTCTTCTTCTGGGTCACACGATAGAGAGACCTTACAATCTGATTGTACTCTGGAATATGCACCTTACAAAAACCACAGCACACTGGGAAAGCCTGAGCTTCCTTCTTGCTGGTCACCAGGGACAGAGCTGCTGTTTTGTTGACCACATCCATTGGAGTCTGACAATGCCTATCTTGCCATTTTACTCCTAAAAACTGGATTTCCTGGGCAGGTCCCTTGACCTTATTTTGTTTTATAGCAAAACCAGCCTTCAGGAAGATCTGGATTATCATCTCCCCTTTCTCAAAAACTTCCTCTGCCGTATTTCCCCACACAATGATGTCACCAATGTACTGCAAGTGTTCTGAAGCCTTACACTTTTCCAGTTCAGTCTGGATCAGTCCGTGGCAAACAGTAGGCTGTGCTTCCACCCTGAGGCAGTCAGTTCCAGGTGTATTTCAGTTTCCACTGCTATCAGCTGTTGGGATTCCCCTGTCACCCCAGAAATAAATTCTGCCCCCACATATCTTGATGGCATCAGGGCACACTTGTTCTGTTGCACCAGGCCATCCAATCAGCACAGCTTAGATCTGATCATCCCTTTCCTCCACCTGGCTGGAGGCTGGCTCTGGTCATGGTACTCATTGTTCACTTCTTGTAAATATGACCTGGAAGTCCCCTCATGGTAGGTCCCATGCAAGAGGATCAGAAGTAACATCAGCCCTTCTATTCTGTCTGAGGACATGCCCACTGGAAACTGGAGCTGCGTTTATGCTTGAAGAATTTCCTGTGGTGGCTGTAACTCCTCTCAACTCCTGCACCCATGCTGCTGAGGCAGTGGTGGGTTTTCCATCCCACTTCCTCATGTCCTCTCTGTGGTCATGCAGGTAAAACCACAGGTTAGCTCATGGTGTATATCCTGTCTCTTGAGAACAGGGGTTTTTGCTCCCAAGAGCAGAGACTGGCCCTTACTGGTGGGGTATGGAACATTGCCTCTAGTTTGCTTGAGTTCTTCAAATCTCTTCTTAATCTTGGACAGTCTTTCCACAGCTGAGGTGCAGGTTGGCAGGGAAGAAAAAAGATTATATTTTTGCCGGAGTTAGGTCACTTGAAGCACTGTTTGCTCTCCTTCTTTCATTGACAACAATGCCAGTGAGTTGGTGTACAACAGTCGTGTGCTCTGTACAAATTTCTGCCCAATGGATTGTATACAGTGGACCTCATCTGAATCTACAGGGCGCTGATCATTATTTGGACCCCTATAGATTGCCTTCACCACAGCTAATTCTCTCAGGTACTGGGTACCTTCCTCCATGGCCTTCCACCTGCCTGGTCACACCATTAGATCATCCTTGAGAGAATACCTTTCACTCATGCTTGACAGAAGTCGCCACCAGAACTGAGAGTCTCTGTCCTCTTCCCAATCCCCTTGTCAATGCCCACATCCCAGGACAGGGATCCCAGCTGCTTGGCTTCCTCACCATCTGGTTCCATAGCGTGGGCTGCGATATCCCAGTACCGGAGCAGCCGAGTTGCCAGGGGCTCCCCCAAATGGCGACTGAAATCTTTTCACACATCTCGCAGCTCACCAGGGATAGCAATCGGGTAATTATCTCCGGCCCTGCTTCCTCCTCCTGTGAGAGCCCTGCTTCCTCTTCATCCTTCACTAAGCAAATTGACTTGGTCTTGGATTTCTTCTTCTGTGTAAGGGCAACTGTTCGTGGCACAGTTGTTCAGCTGCAGCTGGAATGGCCGTGGTGTCTATTGCTCTGCTCTCCTCCTCTTCCCCTGAGGGTGCTCTCTAGTGATGAGTAGTGTCCAGTAAATAAAAGCCAGGGCTCAGCACACTGCAATAAGTTGCACCTCTCTGGAGTGAGTTTCCTCCTCGGTGGAGTTTCCCCCTCCCACTGATCTGGGCTAGAACCAGGACGCTAGTGGACAAAAAGCTGGATATGAGCAGGCAGTCCCTGAGAACCATTAGTATGCTTGGCTGCATCAAAAGCAGTGCGGCCAGCAGGCTGAGGGAGGGAGTTCTGCCCCACTACTGTGCTCCTGTGAGACCTGCACCCAGCTCTAGGGCTCTAGCACTAGGCAGACATGGACCTGTTGGAGCAGGCAGAGGAGGACCGGGAAAATGATCTAAGGGCTAGAACAGCAGTAAAGAGAGGCTGGGAGAGTTTGAATTCCATCTGGAGAAGACTCTAGGGAGACCTCACTGAGGCCTTGAAATATATCAAAGTGGCTCACAGGAAACATGGAGAGAGACTTAATACCAGGGCCTGTAGTAGCAGAGCAAGGGGCAATGGTTTGAAACTGGGAGTAGATGTAGGTTGGACATAGCAGAGACTTTTTTACAGTGATGCTGTTAAGACACTGGCACAGGTTGCCCAGAGAAGCTGTGGCTGCCCCATCCCTGGAAGTGTCCAAGGCCAGGTTGGACAAGGCTTAGAGCACCCTAGACTAATGGAAGGTTCCCCTACCCACGACAGTAGCTTGGATCTAGGTGATCTTTAAAGGTCCCTTCCAACAGCAAACATTTATGATTTTAAATCAGTTTTGGAATAAGAACCTTAAAATATCTTGAAAATGTGTGGTTAATGTTAATCAAGATATAAGCACTAACCCAAGAGAAATTTGTTGTAGAATTGAGGTTGGGTTATGTATATTTTATCTTTATATATATATATAAAATAAGGATAGTAACTTGTTATTCTAGAATTCAATTAAAATTTTAAGATGCATGCTCTTCTATTTTCCCTGTTTTATAGAATCAGTGAATGAGTTTTTGTCCATCAGAAGATTGGTTCATCAGCAGGCTATCTTAGTGTTTTAATATTACCTTTGAAGGAGTCCTAAAGTTGTGGAGCATTTGGTGATTTCTCAAATCTGTGTTTGTTTTACAGTTTTAAGACCATAATCTCTTACATCGATGAGCAGTTTGAGCGATACCTGCATGATGAGAGTGGATTGAACAGGAGGCATATCATAGATAATCGAGTTCATTGCTGTTTCTATTTCATTTCACCATTTGGTCATGGGTAGGTGTTTCTCTGTCTTTTTTTTTTCATTATTTTATTTTAGAGAATTGGTTTGTGCCTGTTGACTTAAATTTTCAGAATCAGGTTGCCATTACTTAAGCAAGTGCTATAACTGCTGACATTAATTGGCCGTGTTCTTTCTGTGTAGAGATATTTATGCTGGAGTGAAAATAAATTGGTAATTTAGAGTAAAAATAAATAAAATTTTTCCACGTTTTAATTTTAGCCTTAAGCCTCTGGATGTTGAGTTTATGAAGGCCATACACAACAAAGTAAATATTGTACCAGTGATTGCAAAAGCTGATACACTTTCTCTGAAAGAGCGAGAGAGACTAAAGAAAAGGGTGAGTGTTTTTCTAGCTTGCAGAAATGTGTTGTGCTTTGTTTGTAGCGGTATGGTGGCTGAAGAGAGGGGCATTCTCATTAACCTTACTCTGTCCTAGCCGAGGAAAATATAATTTCATGCACAGTGAAGCATCATTTAATACATTGTTTGATAGCTTTTAAATTATTTTATTAAGTATTTAACTTAGAAATTGTGCTTAGAATGTTGTTTGCAAAATGGCAGACTGGCTACATTTACAGTTAGATTATGAGTGAATTTTGGAACTTTGGAAAAATATTTAAATACATTTGCTGATGGTAATTGCTCTGTTACCTGTACCAAAGCAGAGATAGTATCTGCATACAGAATGTGCATATGTATATATATATTTTTTTTACCCAGTCAGAATTCTGATGGTTAAAAAATGGGATTTTCAGAGATGTTTCTGATATTGGGGTTGTTTTTCTTCCCCTATGTCACTCCTTCTAAAGCCTTCCAGTTCTTTCTTCCAAGACCTCTTAACACAGTCTTGCAGGACTTGCTGCTGTATTTTCTGGGAGGAGGTGGGATTCAACAAACCATCATGAGCTAATAACAGCTATGAAGTTTAGAAAGAAGTATTAGAATTAACTCGTTGAAGGCATGCTTCAGTCTTAGCTCTCGCATTGAAAACTTTATGATTTTTTGTCAGTTATTCTGAAAAGCCTTGTAGCTATCTTACCCAATCTGGAATAAACATAGAGACTTTCTATATAGTATTCTCTAGTAGGTAGGTTTACTGTGCCAGAATTCTGCAGAAATAAAGATTATTCTTTTTTGAAGAGCAAAATTTGGGGTCTGTGGCTGTTACTGGCAGTCACAAAGAAAAAGTATTTGTTTTGTATATATCTCAGGTTTTCAAACACTCCCACCCCTACCCCCAAGTTGTGATTCAGAGGTAAGAGCAAGGAGGATAAGCTGTAGAAAGCAGCTGTGACTTTTGAGTCAATGCTTTTATTATTACAAAAAAAATTTGCAAAGGTTTAACAAAACACGGTTTCCACAAAGGACTGTGTTTTTGTGAACACTATCGTTTGTCTGAAAGTCTGTGGCAAGTAGTTGTTGAATATCATGAAGAAATATGGTATTTAAAACCAAACCCTTGTTGAGCAATTTGGATCAGTAAGATAAATCCAGATTTCTTAAGAGACTGTGTATTAAGTAATTTTATGTTGAGATTTAAAAGTACTGATTCTACATGTATATTATATTGATTTCTTTCATTGCAAATCTCAGATTCTGGATGAAATAGAAGAGCATGGCATCAAGATTTATCACCTGCCTGATGCTGAATCAGATGAGGATGAAGATTTTAAAGAGCAGACCAGACTCCTGAAGGTGTGACTGGTTTAATAGGTTATATATCTGTATAATATATTGTATTTTTTCAGACTGCTCAGATGCTCTTAGAACAAGACCTGCAATGCAGCCTGGAATGAGTCACTGTGTCTCTGCCCAGGCTTCCCTAGCTTGGAAGATGGTGGCAGCAATTACTTTTATTTATTTTACACTTTTAAATTAAAAGAATTATGAACTTATTACCATAATATGCAGTGCTGAGCAGAACAAGAGTTGTTCTTGGAGCTGCTTGTCCTGGTTCATTATAAGTAACTTTTGCACTTTTGGCTTTCAGGCCAGCATTCCATTTTGTGTAGTGGGGTCCAATCAACTCATTGAAGCAAAAGGTAAAAAAGTTAGAGGTCGGCTCTACCCATGGGGTGTAGTTGAAGTGGAGAATCCAGAGCATAATGACTTCCTGAAGCTGAGGACCATGTTAATGTAAGTTAGAAAATTCCAATTAAATAGTAGTTTAGAAAACAATCACCAAGATAATCAAGCACTGTATTGGGGGTTTGCAGCAGTTGTGTAATCCCTGGAGACATTCAGAATTTGTGTGGGGAAGGCCATGACCAGCCTTGACCTAGCTGAGCTCGGCCTAGTCAGGGATTGGACCACACAGGCCCCACAGGTTCTCTCCGATCTGAGTTAGTGATTCTGTGAAAATAATGATTTGTCTAATTCTTTAGTCGAATGTAGTGTTTTATTGGCTACTCAGATCCCCAGGAACATAAAACAGGTTGTGCTTATTTCAATGTATCTATAAGTAGATACAATTGCAAAGGAGCAAACTTGAAAAGTCCACTGGTAGTTTTTTTCCTGGTGTTTGCTACTCTGTTTCACCTGCTCAGATTCATGAGAGGCCTCGCCCAGCAGTACAGCTTTTGTCAGGGAAGTCTCCGGGCTGAGATGATCTCTCTGTGTCCTTTATTGCACCAATTTAACAGAAATTAGCTTTTAAATTAGTATGCTAAGTGGGTGTGCATGCTGAGCGCATTGATCCAAGACAGTGCTGAATACGAGACTTGCTTAAGCAAACTGATGTGACATAAGGATGTTTTATCTTTTAATTACTTTCCTTCCTCCAGCACCCATATGCAAGACCTTCAGGAGGTGACCCAGGATCTTCACTATGAGAACTTCCGCTCTGAGAGGCTCAAAAGAGGCAGCAGGTTGTCATCTAATGGTTACACGCTGCTTCTTCCGCTTCTGAATTTATATTTTGCTCTCACTGTGTCTCACCTACAATTGCATTGCTAGGATTTGGTAGATCAAGGGCAGCTCTGTAACTCCAGTCAGTATCGAGTTCTATCAAACAGCTTACAAAGAGTGTACCAAAAATTATTTAGTAAATCTGAAGCAACAGTTGTGGAGTTAGGGAATTGTGGGAATAGGTCTGTGCTTTGGTCTGAGGCTTGAACACAGTTGGATTGGAATGTTGAAGGTACAAATTAGGACAGATGTCTATGATAAATGTTGTCTTAAAGAATCTGCAAATTAGACCAGAGCTGATATTTAAAAAGAGTGTGGGGTATTTTTCAGAATTAACAACTGGAATATTTGGATTGGGTCCTTAAGAAGAGATGATCAAATATTTTGTGGTGCTTTGTTAAACATGACATACATAAATAATTTTCTCTACATAGCAGTCACAGGGTAATGGCTGCCAGCCCTGTTTTGAGGTCAGGTGGGTAGGGCACAGCTTTCCTGGAAAGAGAACTGGGCAAAACACCCCATTTATAATTACAGTAGCAGGGTCTGTAAGGATGAGTTGATGAGTTCTTGTGGGAAACCACGTGTTTCCTGGTTTAGGTGTTTCAGCTGCATCACTTCTTTTAGCCACTAGAGGGTTCCGACTTGCACATTTTGGGGGCTTTGGGGCATTTTGCAAGTTCCCCCATCCTCCTGTTGACAGAGATTTTGTCACACATCGGGTCAGTTTTCAGCAAAAGGAGTTTGTTCCTGCCTGTAGCATTGGCCCACAGGCAAGATAAAATGCTCTTCTCTCCTGACTTTAAATCCTGCTTTCTGAAATTCAAGGTATAAGTCCCAAAATTTCTCAAGTTCTGGTGCCTCTTATCCAACAGGTATGTAGAAAGGCCTTAGAGTAATGTGACCTAAGGTCATCCAATTTTTAGAGGATTTCAAGTTGCTAATAAGTTTGGTCTGTTAAACTAAAACATGTTTTTGTATCTTGTCCAGTTAAGTGGCCCATATACCTTTGCTGTCACACTTCTGAAATGGTGCTAGAATGTAGTTAGGTTTACTGTAAGTGAGGGTAGATTTCATGTGAACTTGCTTCAAGCTTGCACTTCTGCTCCCAGGAGTGGTTGGCAATAGGTGCTTGTTGACTGTACTCACTAATGATCTCAGAGGTTTTGGGGCACAGTGGATTTTTTGCAATCTATTTATCTGTTAACCTTTTAACAAACACCAGTTTGTTTGCTTTGCATATTCGATGGGACTTGCTTGATTAGATCCATTAGTAGATCTTCCCTGTTGTGACAGGGAGTAGGAGAAAGCTTTTAGCAAAGTGGTAGATAATCTTGAATAAAGCCACGTGGGAGGCAGTCGCTTCTCCCAAGTAACAAGGGATGGGACAACAGGAAACGGCCTCAAGCTGCACTGGGGAGGTTTAGATTTGATATTAGGAGAAATTTCTTCACAGAAGGGGTGTTTGGGCACTGGCACAGGCTGCCCAAGGGCAGTGGTGGAGCTACCATCCCTGGAAGTGTTCAAACTGCTTGTGGATGTGGCACTTGGGGACATGGTTTAGTGGTGAACACAACGCTGGGTTAATGCTTGGACTCAGCAATCTTAGAGGGCTTTTCCAACCTTAATGATTTAATGTTTCTGACAATATTAATATCATTTTAGGAAAATAGAAGACGAAGAAGTAAATAAAGACCAGATTCTGCTTGAGAAGGAAGCAGAAGTAAGATGACAGAACTTTATATTCTTGTAATGGGGGAATTTTGTTCTTTTGTTGCTACTTTAGAGTAAGTATTTATGTGGTCTTGGTAATTTGTAGAGGAAAAGCAGTTATATGCCAATATAAAGTTATTTAAGGTTCAGAGAACAGAATGAGAAGAGGTGAGAGGAGACTCAGGACAGGGATTTTTTGGAAGAATGGTGATCTGGTAAGACGTGATTCCACTGTAGTGATCAGCAATGGGTGTAATGCACACTGCGTGGGCAAGGAGAACCATCCTCATGGGAGTAAGGGTTCTACAGTTAACAGCTGCAGACTGGGACAAAGTCAGATCAGCCCTGCAGCGAAAGAGGCAATGAGGGTGGAAATGGTCAGAAATAAAAAATGAAACAGAAATTCTTATTCTGCCACTATGACAAATTCATAATACATAGCTCTAATGCTGCTTTTATTGTTCCTCTAACCCAAAGGGGTTATAGATAGGCAAGACTAGAAAAAGTGCAATGAAAAGCAAAACATGGGCAAAAAGGCTGAAGTGGAGACCTGAAGCAGGTCCTGTGCAAGGGTAGACGAGATTAATAGCCTTGCTGAGAAGAAGATGACAGGAGGGAAAGGTACTAATATAATCACAGGTGGCAGGATGAATGGGAATCTACTACACAAGCAAGAGGTTGTGGTTAATGGGATCAATAGATGGCTGATTTCAATTAAAAAAGATGCTACTAACATAGTCTGTAAATTCTGGTATTCAATAACATGAGATTTGTACATAGCAAGGTATTTTTGAGCAGGTAAGGCCAAAAATGCTGAGATGGGAGAGTTTGCTTTCTCCATGAATGTGCTCATTGAATGCAAAGGTAGAAGTTTTTTGTTTGGAAAGTTCCAAAGGGACAGATTCTAGATTTTGAGCATGTGTGGATCAGTGTGGGGAGTGGGCACCTGGCTGTTCCATGCGCTTCCTAAGAGCTGGTACTGGGGAGAGGGCTGAGTTAGATGAACTCCTTAGCCTGCCCTAGCACAAGCAAATGCTCAGACTTCTACCAGTGATCTTGGTATCCAAGTCCCAAAATATAACCAAGTAAAGATGAAGAGGGTTGTTTTTTCAAGCAATATGAAAAACAAGTATAGTGTAAACATTCTACAGGTTTAACTTTATTGTTAAGCTTAGCAGTTTAGTTTGAGCTTACAGTGTGGGTGCACAAAGGCACCCAAAATTATTTCCATTGTGAGGCTGACTTGCCACATGTCAGAGCTGGGTGCAATAAAAGGATTTAAGTAATGCATGTGCAGCATGGTTCAAATAATCTTAGTAGGTAAGTTATGTACTTTCCTTGTGTTTAAATGTTTAATATGTTTAAATGCAATACTCTAAAACTGAGCTTCAACCAAGTTTAATTATGCTTTTGTCTCACTGGATGGTTTGCCATGTAATACTTGCTTTCACCTAGTCATTGCTAGCAAGAGAGTAGGGGAGTAATCTTGACAATTTCTTTTTTTTATGACAGATACAGGAATAGTTTGGAGGGATATAAACAAGCTGCTTTTTTTTCTAATAAACTTTAGTAAGTGTAAATGCTTGTTCAGTACTTCAGAACTGTAATTTTTATACATTTATTGTCAGAGACTTCCAGTTAGGGATGCTTAAAAATCCCATCCCACAGTACAATATTAAAGCCTATTTATTTCAGTCAGTAAATGCCAGCCTCTTCAGGGATGAAGAGCAATAAAAGCAGATGCCATAAACTGAGATCATTACGTGTCAGATAAAGAAAATGCAGATATGTGATCCCTCTTTCATAAAGATAAGTAATAGGGTGGTGACAGTGAAAAATCACATTCTGAGGTGAGATTAGGCTATAGAATTCTTCTGTGCTGCTTTTCCAGCTCCGACGCATGCAGGAGATGATTGCAAGAATGCAGGCACAGATGCAGATGCAGATGCAAAGTGGAGAAGGTGACAGCAGTGCAGTTCATGGGCACCATGTGTAAAGTCTTGGGTAAGATGTTCAAATAGCAACTTAAACGGTTTCTCCTTTAGCTGCTCTCTGATGTGCTTGGTATTAAGAAGTTTTGGAAAAATGTTTAGAAGGTGGGTTTCCATAGGTTCAGTCTTAATTTTAATTTATAAGGATTAACTGCTGTTTGCAAAGTTGAATGGCTTGGAGTCAAACTAAACAGCGTGGTGTTGTGCGTGTGTATATAGGAAAGTTTTCCAGAAAGTCAATACAATATATACTCATAAGAATTATGGAGGAAGTCTTTGAAACAGTTTAAACAGGTTTCTCAAACTCATGATGAAGCCATGGCTTCCTTGTGACTTATCAAATGTGTGCAGTTCTTTCAGGTTTCTTAATGTGAAAAGGCTGCTGATCTGAAATGGTATTTTCCTGTCTTGTTTTTAGATGACTTTATCCCCTGACTCACAGGAGACCTTCTGGAGTTGGATTGCAGTGGTGGAGGCAGAAAGGATGCCTCTTGCTTCCACGTGATCTGGAGCTTGCTGTAGAGCTGTGGGAATGCTTTGTGGTAACATCTTGTGAGATGTATTTCATAACATGTAGTCAGTTGGTATTTTTATATATTATACTCATTTGACTTTTGTTTTCTTTAGTCCTTCTTATATTGGGGTTATTTTAAATTTCCTATTATGTTAGGGATACAAAATAGTCGTTTAAAGTTTTCTAGCCTGATAAGCATTAGATAATAATATTTTTTTAATATACCTTATTAGCTCCCTGCCTTTAACCTTGTATTCCATTTAGAAATAAACAGCTGTCAGTGATACCTTGTTCAGTGCCAGGTAAGAGTCACCTCACTAAGGCTGCACCCCTGCAAGGTTAATTTTATATATATGTTGCAGTGTTTACATGTGTGTGTGAGACCAGCAGCCCTTTCTCTGTCTCTGCTCACAGCAGAGGATTTCCTTGGCCTCTGCAAAATATCAAATGAAAATTCAAGCATGCCTTGTGTCTTAGCAAAAGAAAGAAGAGGAAATGCCTCTGTGAGAGGCACACTGTATGTTACATGACAGGCATTATTTCCTTAGATTTAACCTTGAGGGTTATTATTTTCCTAAAATCTCTTACCCCCATTGCAGCTAATTTTGAATAGTTTCTTGTAGGCCATCACAAATCACTCCTGCTGTTTTCTGGCATTATTGTAGCCAAATAAACTTGAATAAGGCTGATTTTGTTGAATGAGGTAAGCTCCAAAGAGTAGTTTTCTATGCATGGGTGTTTCCTATGTCCAAAGGCACGAGAAATCCTATAATTCCTAGTAAGTATTTTCATACTATTTTTAGAGCATTGCAAACTGTTACATGTAGTAAAATTATAAATATATAAAAATATATTAGCACACTTCTCTTTTTAAAAGTGATCTGTTCCTGACAGGATCAATGCAAACTGTATTTTAACTTCTTGCTCCAGGTTGGAGTCAGCAGTATTACTTCAGGAGCAACTCTGATTTTTTTATTAGGCCAAGGTCACTTTCTTAATACTGATAGCAAAGGAGACTTCTTATTTTGGCTGGACTTGTGCTGCAGATCGTGCCTTGTATTGTGTTTGCAGCAAGCAATCACACTGTAGCACACAACTGTGGTGGCTGGCAGGGCAAGCAGTGACACACCTTGGGTTGTCTCCTGCTTCTGATAAAGCCAGCAATCAGATTTCTTCATCTGAGCTGGCACAAACATCCTTCTCTGAGCAGCTGATAAACAGATAGAGAGAATTGCAACTTCTTTTGGCTCTTTGAGCTCAGGTGCAGCTGTGACTTTTATAACTTTGTTAATGTTTCTTTGAAAAAAATAATAGAATTTCTACAGCTAATGTATAATTCCAGTGGTACTTCAGTGGCTAGATTAAATATAAACCTGTTAATCAACTGAAATATTTACCTGCCTGAAACTTCTGTTTTATGTTTGAATATTTTTAAAAATGTGAAGTAAAACCCTGCATCACAGCCTTTGCTGGTAAGCTCCAGCTCTCTTTTCAAAAGTAACTACTATCAAAGTTTGACACGACTCATCTGACCTTCCCTAACCTTCAAAAAAGTGAAAATGAGAACCTTTTTGTATGCTGAGATGCACAGAAGAGTTAAGCCTCACTTTGTCAAATCTTTACATATAAAACTTGGATGGAAAAACATGTGCTTCTAAATTCTTGAGCTGTTTTTTCAGAAGAAAGTGTAGGACCAAAGTAGTGTAGCAGCACTGTCAGAGAACACTCCACACCACCTTATTTATTTCTATTACCATGAGCCTGTACTTGAAGAAAAACTGTGAAATATAAAATGCCTGCACAGAGGCCTGGTTGTACTTGTCACTCTCACTGTGTATATTGGGTTGATAGTTTTTTTCCTGTATTTTTATCGTGGGAACAAGAGCAGATTTTCCATTTGTTTAGTGCTGTTTGGTCACCATCTGTGAAATTATTTTAAGCAATGTGTGCTTCTTTGGAGTATTTACATATCTATTAAAATATTTGATCAGGATAAAGCATTTCATTTGATTCTTAAACAAAAAAAAATCTAAAAATTCAGCTGGAGAAATATTTTTTATGCTGTTTTGGTATTTATTGGGAAAAAACAAGTTCATGGCACTAGCCATTTTAGCTGCAATACTCAAGACTGGTAATTAATTGCTGCTTCTTCCCAAGCCCTTGGGCCAATTGTTCATAGTGTGCCTGATGTCTCTGAAGGTCTGTTTCCCCTTCACTTTTCTTGGGATGTTCTTGAAGGTCGTGGGTTTGTGCTAAGGCATGAAAAGCAAGACTGCTTTTCTCAGAAAATCTACTGGTAAAAGAAAGATAGGAGCAGCAGAAAAACTTGGGGGACAAAAGGTAGGTTCTGTTTGGTAGCTTGCTGAACTGGCCACGGTTCTTTTTCTTGTTACTGTGTTGTGACAGTTTTTATTTTAGGAGCAAAAATACTTTTGAATTTGCAGAGCTTTATAGTTGATAGCAGAAATTACTTGTTCTTGGTACAAAAACCTGATATATTCTATGTACTACAATTAGCCAAAACTGTAATAAAAATTGCTAAAAAGCTATTTTGTGTTTATTATGATTCTTCATTATAATCAATATTAATTTGTGTGATAAGTTTGCAGTATTGTCCTATTGTTACGGAATGGGGTTAATTTTTGTGGCAGCCAGGAGGGCAGGGCTGGAGTGGCAGTGAGTGGGGTTGGGCTCCATGGTAAGGATTTTTGCATGTGAGTCACTCTCTCTTTGTACCCTTTTGTTATTAATATGGTTGCTATTACTGTTCCTTTTCTTATCTCATTGCTGTTTCCAGTAAATTGTTCTTATAACAATGTGTGATCTTTACATTTTGTGCTTCCAGTTCTTCTCTCCATCCCCATGCAGAAGAGAGGGAGAGAGGAAGAGGGATCGCGTGATTGGCAGAGTGGTTTGGAGTTTTAGTGGGAACACTAAATTGGGGAGTACCATTCCTAAACCAGGACAGCCTTTGTTAGGCCCCAATGTGGGGCACAAAGGGGTGAGATAACAACAGATCTGCCTGGAACAGGTTGGAAACAGTTTTGATCCAAGCATTTTCTGTACTTGGTACAGAGCCACTGGTCACAATGTGGCCTTTACTTGGTCTGTTCATGTGGGTCAGGTGCCTAACTCTCTATATGTTGCCACAGATGCTCCTTGTGGGGAGTTTCTTCAGAGCAGGGAAAGCAATCAGGATTACTTTGCTGCTGTACTGTGTGATGCCAGTTTATGACATGATAACCTGAAGGGCAATGAGGGTCACTTGATGAGTGTTCAGTGTTGCTATCCAGGGCGAACAGGGAAGGATGATTTTCCCCAGCTTTTCACCCCTTTTTCCACCTTCAAACCTGTTCCAACAGCTTTTGAGAGTTTTGAATTCCCTTTGTATGTTAGGGAAAGCATGTTCTTGTTGCTAAGTCTGCCAGGTCTACTCAGTTTATATACCATGTTTAGAGTCAGGGCAGACAGGGAGGTCATTCAGAGATCTGCCCCCAAGAGTGAATAGACATGCATAGCATGGGAGAAAATGGGCCAGGTTTTGGGGAAATTCTCTGCTGCAATGATTTGGAAGTTCACCCTTAAAGGAGTACAGGACCCTGTTAAAGTGACAGACTATTTGCAAGGAGAATACTGTGGCAACTCCAGAGAGGAGCAACTTACTGCAGTGTGCTGAGCCCTGGCTTTTATTTACTGGACACTGCTCATCACTGGAGAGCACCCTCAGATGAGGAGGGGGAAAGCAGCAGGCACCATGGCGATCTTTAGACTCCTTCCCTTTCTTTGCTCCTTCCATTTGGGATCCTGCAAGCTCCCAGCATTTTTCTTGTATTTCATCCATACTTTTGGGGTAGTATTTTTGTGGGTTCCACTTGTTCTTGTTAGAGTGATGGTGGCTTGTATGCCCAAATGTTCTCTTTTCTGTGGAGAGTAGTTCGAGTTCACTCCCTGGCCATCAAGGCTCTTCAGCAAGGAATGAGGAAAAATATCATTCAGAGCCTGTGGTGTGCCCTTTTCAGGTAGTTTGGAATATTAGGATGGCTGGGTTGGAGATCAAATTGACACTGCTTGCTCCCAGGCTTTCCATTTGAGCGACACCTGTGGATGAATTAGTCACACCTCTGACTTCACACACACACTAATGACTGCAGAGTAAATGACTGAGGAGAAAGCTGTGCTGTGATGTGAGTGGAATGGAATGTTTGGCATTTCATTAACAAATGCTACCAATCCCCACTATATTCAGAAGGCATTTAGTAGGAAATCCTCGCAAGACTGGAAGAAATTAAGTTCAGATTCATGGATTGTAACTTCGATGTCAGTTGAGTCCTTTGCTGTTTCTATCTCAGTAGACAGCATGAGTGCAGAGAAGTGCCTTGTTTTCAGGCAACTGTCCTGCTCCACACTGCCAAATATTGCCTGGATCTTCCTGAGTATTTGGACAGGGCTAAGCACACCTCGTATGTGTTTCGTTGGCTTCTCTGTGGTGTTCTTGTTGATTTATCCATCTTCTGGTTCCTTGAAGAAGGATTTCATCAGGATTTTGCTATCTTGTTACACAGATTTAGTGGTTACAAAAAAGAAAAAGAAAGCGAACAAAATATCTTTAAACCCCTGTTTCATGACATCTGAGTTGGGAAAAGTGAAAAATGTAACTTTTTCTGCATTTTTCTGGACACTTTGTAATAGATCCTGAAATGCTACATGCTTTAGGGAAGTGTCTGAACACTTAGGAGGTGGTTAATTGCTTGGAATGTGCAAGAATATAATCCGGAAAGGCTTTGAGAAGAGTTGAAACTATTGCTTGAAAGGACATTGTACTGGAATTCAGTGCAAAGGACTCCCTGGAATCATGTGCTCTTCCCTATTTGCTGTTTTCTCTCAATGCTGTTTATGGAATAGAGCACTAAGAGCTTTTAACACAGGGCTCCTGCTGTCAGAGAAAGCCAGAAAGAAAAGCTTGAAGGATTCCTGCAGTGCAAGAAAGCTGTGGTTAAAACACTTCATAACTCAGCTTGCTGTAGAGATTTTCCCACAGCCCACAATTCCCAAGGGCAATTTCTCAGGAGAGATAACAGTTCGATTAGCAGCTTGTTGTCTTAAAACCCTGTTCCTACCATGTCTGCCACCTCTTCCTGGAGATGCTGAGCGAGGCTCTGGGCTGCTGTACGTCCTGTTCCTTTGGTCAGCCCTGAAGGCATGTGGCTGGCAATGCAGGCCAGTTTACCAGTGAAGCAGGTGTTGTCCCTGTGCTGGAGCAGCCCTTGGTGTCTAGTTGTTTCCTGAAGAATCTCTTCATAATCCAGAAAATGGGAGGTGCTGCCGCCTGCTCATGTTTCCTTTTATACAAAGGCTTGAAGGGTGCTGAACTAGGCTGTTGTCACAGTGACCAGCTGAGCACATGTGCAGGGAAGCTACATTTGATGTCATTACGGGTCAAACCCAGAAACGGAATGGAGGGAGTATGAAGAGGAAGAGCTTTGTCTAAGGAGCGGTGTGCTGGCCAGCCACACTGCCTGTGCAGCCCAGACATGATGGGATCACCAGAGCCTGGCTCATAGCCATGGCAGGGTGTGCCCAAGTTTCAGGTGCATTGTGGAGTTTCTGCAGCATTTAGCAAGGCAAGATCTGATGCAGCTGTGTGTTTGCAAGTTTAGTTTCGGTGCTTGAAATGCAGAAGGCAAATGAATTTCACTCCCACCCACAGGAATGAGAGCCTGTCAGTCCAGCAAGGCAGAGGAGGTGTCCAGCTACCTCAGAGAACAACATGCTTTTGGGAATTACCCTGGCGAGAGCAGACACAGCCCTGCAGCTATCCTGCCTGGCTTTATGGAGCAGTCCCAGCCATCCTGCCTGGCTTTATGGAGCAGTCCCACGGAGAAAGCAGTGCCGCGCTCTCAGTGCTGTAGGAAACACGGAACTCCTAGATAGGAAAAGAATGAGGAGCTCTACTCTCTCTCCCAAGCCTGGGGCTTATCCTGCTCCCTTTGAAACCCTCTGTAAACAGTTTTGTAGAACTGATGGAGCCGGTTGTTTTTGCTCTATCCCAGCCCTCCCTGGCTCTCAGCTTTGCACATATTGTCTGTGGTGATGTAAATGGTGTCAGGCTTAAGGCTGCGTTCCAAGAGTGATCCACATTGCCAGACAGAAATTTCTGCTCAGCCCTGTAAGTCACATCCAGGAAGAGATGGCAAAAAGTCAGGGAGATCTGAGTTATACAACATGCCTTCCATTAGCAACTTCACCATGTTGAGGCATCGTGCTTGAAGTGCCTCAGGCTGGCTGTCCCCTTTTTTTTTAATTGACAAACAATTTGAGGCTGGTGGGGCAATGAAGAGTCGCCTCATTTTTCTAAGCAGAAGCCAAAAAATCTGGGGGGAAACCCCATGTAGGAAGCATAGGAGCTCACAAGTGTTGTGAAGGTAGCTCAGTGTATTCTACAGAACAGGTAAATGTACACACCCTGAGAGCTAATGCAAAACACTCATTAAAACATCCTGTGCTGCTTCAATAGCACTCTTATTTAAAAAAAAAAAAAAAAGGCACTGACAGTAAAAGGCTTTGTTCAGAACATGCTCACTCCTGTGCCTTGCAATTTTCAACTCCCCAGTTATTTTAAAGTTTTTGATTTATTTTTACTTTTAAGAAACTTTTCCATAAAGGAGAGCCCAAAACCTAGATCGAACTGTTCCTGTAGTGATATTTGCTCTGAGTTCAGAGCTTCTCCCCTGCAGAGAACACGCGATTTGGGTCTCCAGGATTATTTCAGTCTCTTTGATAGTTTGTACCCAGAGCAAGAAAACTGGTTTGAATCTTCCTGTCCTGCCCAGCAAAGTCTTAGGCTGCTTTGAAACATGGAAACACAGCATGGCAGGGATGGTTGTCCATGTGTCTGACAGCTGGGCTCAGCTCAGGGGCTGTGTCTTGGCAGCAGTGGGGACTGCCGTGCTATGTCCTGGCACAAACAGCTGGAACAGTCCTTTTGGTTGAAGGCAGAGTGGGGAACCCTCCAGTTTGTTTTGCCAGCAATCTGTGTTTGGCTGCCTCATTTCTGTAAGGGCTTAATGCAGCAGAGTTGGTGTTACTGACAGCCTCAGCCACGGTTTATCTGGCAGTAAAATAATTGCCAAGCTTATCCATGTTTTGTGTTTGGAGATCCTAAATTTATCATTTTATTCTGAGGTGTCCTGTCCATGAAATAGAACTAGGCCTTTTTCTCCTTTATATTTAACTGGGCTTTTTTGTATTTGTGTTGACTAAAGTTGATCAGTATGCGAATATGAGGTGATCTTTTTTGTCAGAATTTCACATTTTGGGGGAGCGGAGTTTTCTGTTTTGGGGTGTCTTGTTCCCTACCCCCCCTGAACACACAGAGACGTTTTTCATGTAGATCTTTGAGGCATGGTACAAGTCATGACTGAACTGAACCCTTGTGCAACTTCTCTGAGGTAACAAAACCCAGGCTGATTTGATGGGCAGGGAAATGAGATGAACCTCAACGGGATTTAAAAATTTAAAAAAAAAAGGCAGGGTGAGCTTTCTGTCACTCCCAGTTTTATTGGGGGGCGGTTTTCAGGCCTTGTTGCTTCAGACATGCTGCCCTCGTGCAGACATCATTAAGTGTAAGAGAGGAATGAATCAATGTAATTGCAGAAAAGGCTATTTGGTAGCTGCTTAATGTTTAGGCTGTTACCTAAGAACTAACATCTATCAAAAAACCTTAGGATTCAATTTAAAGCAAATTTAGAGGAATTCTGGGCCCATCTGTGCTTTTGTGCAATAGGATCAATGTACCACGTGGGGGCAATAAGGGATTGTTTGTGTCTCAGCTTTTAGCTGTGGATAAGAACACGGCAGGCACAGCTGACAGATTTTGCCTGAACTTTTGTTCCAGCGTTGTGGCTCAGCAGCTGTATTTTGTTGCAGTTTGTAGCTTGTCCACACTCTTGATTTTTGTGCTGTGGCTTCAGAACTGCTGCTGGCTACAGACTGAACCTTCTGGGCAGGGAGGACGTGCTTGGACAAGTTCACTAGTCAGACTGAGAGAAGCTGCTGAGTGAGTGCATCTGTGTGTGTGCAGGTATGAACATATGCTGTGCTTCATTTACTTGTTCTAATTGCCACCTTCACCATGAGAGCCAAGTTAAAATAGAGATATAATTATGAAAGTCAAAGTAGGTGATTGCAAAAAGGGATTGCAGCCTCTTGGGTTTTTTTCCTGTTTGCAGAAGTTTTTCCTGTACATAAGCACCCAGGCCTGTTCTAAAGACTTGGTTAATACTGAGGGTTTAATTCCAGGTCACGGTCTAAGGCTGGTGGACTTTGTGCTTTATTAAGGCCACTGTAATTAGTAGTTGCAGTGTGTGTAGAAGGGCTCTTCAAAAATACTCCAAAGGGGAACAATCTGAGAAGCTCAAAGATTTCCTTCTGGGAGAAGTGCTAGAGCATGATTGTGGGGGGCAGTATTATTTAAGGGTGGAAGTGTAAAATCCCAACCACAGAGCGTACCAGTATCTGTAGCATGGAAATCAGTTTGTCAGGTTGGTTTAGCAAGGGACTGCTACTGCTGAGTGCTTTTCCCATTGCATCTCTGCCAGTAGAACGAGGAGCACTCTGACTGTTTTTGAAGCATCTTCATTCATTGCTGTTGAAGAACAGTATTTCTCCTATGCTTTCGGGTCCATTCTAACAGTGAGCCTGGAGTAAGAGTAATTCTGGTGAGTGGTATGTAGAGGTATGGCTGTGTTCAATCTTTGTGCTCTTCGTGTGGATCGTATCTCTGCTTATCCAGCAATTCCTCTTCACCTTGACTTGAGTCTTTTGTCATTTGCTAATGACAGTTGGTGGATTGATCAAATTTTTTTATTTCACTCTTTTAATTTTTTCTACCATCTGTAGTACTGGTGGGCTGTTAGTACAGAATACCACCTGACTAAAATTGCTGAAACTGGCTTGATTTTGCTATTTAAGAAACAAACTTGTGCTCTTTTTGGTTGGGTAGAGAACTTGTTAATCAGTGATGAGAAAGGTTGAGGGATGATTTGTTGATCCATGTAGATTAGTCCCTACTGAGATGCCTGAGGTGGTGTGGAATGGAGTCCAGAGGATGGGTCAGTAAGACAAGATAACTGGTCTCTGTCTGGTTCTGCTGCACAGGCCATTACAGGCTGCGAAGTACTTGGCTGAACTCTTCCAGGCTGAAACACTTCCAGACCAGAAACATGGCCAGGGTGGTCACTAATTGTCACAACAATTCGTCTAACATGTGAAGACAGTTGTGGAAAAGCAAGTTTTTCCCTTGATGGACCTCTGAGGTGCTCTGCAGGTGGTGTGGAGTCACCAGGTCCTCAAAAGTGATGGAAGAGTCATCACCTTGTGGAGAAAGCTCTCAGCCCTTCCAGTTAGTCCTAAGTGACATTGTGCTTAGGCTAATGATGTCTACAGCAAATTGTTGAATATCTCCAGGTAGTAACAGATGGGAGAACTGTCATTCAAGGCACTGGCTTGAACTAAAGTAGGACAATGCCAGTGAACTCTGGCAGTGAAAGGTCTGTGAAATACCCCAAAAGGGATTCTGGTCCTTTCAGTGACCCACCTGCAATGAAATCCATACCAATCCATCTTCCTATTTTCATCCTTGGCATGCCCATGTGTGTTGTCATTGTAGAGTCCCAGTACAACAGACTAGAGAAGTGAACTGGTGAGGTGTGGCCCAGTTAGTTTGGTGTACATGGCATAAAATGCTGGCTTAAATGGTTGCAACTATTTTTGCTCTCAGCTATGCCAACTTGCTGCTGCAGACAGAAGGGAAGACATAATGTAAGCTTTTGAAACTGCTTGCCTGTTGTTATGAGATGGAGACCTCTGAGAGACAGAGCTTTGTAGTGTGTGTTTGGAAAATATGTGCTGACAAAATCATCAATAGGTGTAATTTTTCAGTCTGCAGAGTTTCTCTTTGTCATGGTGAAGGATCTGAATAAAAAGAAGCTTTCCCAGATGTTGTTTGTCTTGGTTGGATAAGAAGTCTGCTTTGAAGGACTTCCTGAACCCTCAACCAGAGAGTGATTAAAGGAAAAGATTATAGTATAGAGTAGTGAAAGGGTAATTCTAATTGTCCTGCTCAGGCCAAGAGGAGAATGTGGTGCAGATTATCTGTTATATTAGTTGAGTGAGAGTGTTACACCTTGTTATCAGTTTTTATCTCAAAAGGAGGAAGTTGTACTTTCCTGACACTGCATCCTTCCAACAGCAACGGCTGGCTTTCATGTGCAATGACATTCTTCTTCTAGTTTTGGTCTTTAAACTTCTTCCTCCTCCTGTAAAGGCTTCAAACACTGCCTGGATGACTGAAAAGTTTGGTTTCATGGGTGTTACAGAAACTCAGGGGCCTTTGTGGATAGCTGTGAAGAACATACTGTGGAGTCTGCTAGAGATAACTATCCACTCCCTCTTTTAGGTTTCAAAATCACCAAACACCACATCTCAAGCATGTTTTTTGTTACAGTTGCTGAGGATTTATTAAATGATTGAGTGTATAGAACAGAGGTTCAACCTGATATGGCCCTTCCTAATTGTACCCTGTGTGGTTGGGAGTAGGAATTACAGAGAGTAGAGCTGTCATCTTCTAGACTGTGAAAGTGGAGGCTTGTCCCTTCTTGTCACTTCCCCTGCTTGTGGCAGCAGGTGGTGCCGTGTGTCTCTTTGCAGCCTGGTTCTAAATGTGCTGGTAGGAGTGTGAAAATGGGTGGTGACTTCTCTAACAGGGAAAAGTCACCTCTTACAAAGGTTTGTGTGTATGTTAGAGTTTTCTTATACACAGACACACACAAACATATTTATGTATATATACTGCATCCACCTCTGGGGGGCCCAGTACAGGAAGTCCACAGGAGGCGACCAAGGTGATCAAAGGGATGGAGCATGTCTGCTGTGAGGAAAGGCTGAGAGAATTGGGACTGTGCAGCCTGGGGAAGAGAACGCTTGGGGTGACCTGACTGTGTTCCTTCAGTATCTGAAGCGGTTTCAAGAAAGCTGGAGAAGGACATTGGACAAAGCTTTGGAGTGCCAGGACAAAGGGGAATGGCTTCCCACTGCCAGAGAGTTTTTACCTTTATTTTGCCTTAGATGGGATATTGGGAAGAAATTGTTCCCTGTGGGAGAGGTGAGGCCCTGGCACAGGGTGCCCAGAGCAGCTGTGGCTGCTTCACCCCTGGAAGTGTCCAAGCCCAGGTTGGACATGGCTTGGAGCAGCCTGGGCTAGTGGAAGGTGTCCCTGCCCATGGCAGGCAAGTTGAAACTGGATGATCTTTAAGGTCCCTTCCAACACAAGCCATTCTGGAATTCTATGATATGATGGAAAAGAAATTTTTTGTTTGTGTGGGTAGAAAGGTCAGAAATGAGCAAACAGAGGTGCTGGGGGTGTGGACAATTAAACACACTGAACCTTTGTGCCTTTTCCTTACTGCATTGTTTCAGTTCAGTAAATTACTTGTGTTTTGGGTAAGCAATAAAGTCAGGACCCTTGAGTGAAGCAGAAAGAGCAGCAGCAGGGTGCTGATGTTTCTAAAGACTGCACCATATCTGTAATTATTGCTTCCTTTCCCAAGTGTGGTTGTATGTGGCTTTAAAGTGATCACATCAGATTTGTTCTCTGACTTAGTGGCAGCTGCTGTTTTGCACAAGAAAACTTTGGTGCTCTTTTTAGATGTTTAAGAAAGTGATTGAAATGAAGATAACTCTGAAGTGTCTGCACTTTGAAGGATGTGCAACTGTATTTGCAGTTAAGCTGCAAATAAAGAGCCATGCAAATAGGACCCTGAAACAGCCTGTGAGTAATGAAAGCACTTCACCTGACTGAAATCACAATTGATCTTATGAATGGAGTTGTCTAAATTGTTGTGTACGCTTTTGCAACTTTTTTTTTTTCCATGAGATTCTTCAGCTCCGTTTCACTTTTTAAGGAGAACAAATAATGGGACATATTTTTTCAAACCTTGTGTCTTTTGTTCTTTTGAAGAGATGAGAATGCTGCTAGTCAGGAATTACTCATGAAATTTGCAAGTTGCCTTTTGGTGAGTGAGAGTAATGAAGCTGCTTCTGTTTGAAAGGGCTGTTCTGTATAATTTATGAGTTTGTTATTATCAAAAGTCATATGCTAGGCTAATATTTTGTTTTTCAAATTGTTGTGAAAAGGTCAAGTTCTCAGAAACAAGATGGCTCCTTGCATTTCTCATGCTATTGGCTAACAACCCCCATCTAGAGAAGCCCAAGGATTTCTCTCATTCCTGTTGCTTCTTGTCTTGAAGAGCAGACTCTAGTGAGCTATGGCTGACTCAGGGCTTGTCAAAGGTGGCCCTTTTCAGGAAGAGCTCTTTTCCTGGCTGTCCTGTTATCTGCCAGCCTTGGCCTCAGCTTTAGAGCTGATGAAATCCAGACGGTGCAAAGGCCTGTTTGTCCTGTGCTGAATTTCCTACAGTGTGGTGTTCTTGTCTGTGTCAGTGAGGGATGGGCTTGCTGGTTGGGGAGTGAGGAGGAGGAGGAGGATGCTGCTTTCGTAGTCTTCAGCTCCTTTGGCCAGCAACACTGCCCCATGCCTCTGTGCAGCATTCACCTTTTCTCCTGTTCTGTAGCGCTGAGTCTGTTTCTAGCCCCACTTAAAATCTGTATGTGAAAAATTTAACTAAGTGAAGACCCAGAATGTTCATTACTTGGCCCGGGGCTGGTTACTGCCATGGTGTCGTCCCCCAGCGCAGTGTTTCCCCGAGATCTGTGAGACCTGTGGGGTGTGGAGTGGGTGCGGGGGTGTGCGTGGTGCCTGTCTGGGGTGTGCACTGGGGGCTTTCATGTGCCTTTTTTTGGGGAGCAGGCACTGGGCAGCAGCCTGTGGGCTGGCAGCCCTTCAGCTTCGGATGGAACTATTCTTTTAAAGCCTTCGTCGTGCTGGAAAACCACACTTTGGGTTTCACTTTGGTATAAAAGAATCCTCTCAGCTCGCCGGAACCGGCCGAGCGGCGGGGCAGCAGGAGGGACCGGTCTCCGCGATAAAGCTCCGCGTGCGGAGCCGAGCTCCCCCGGGCCTGCCCTGGCCCCGTTACCCGCCCGCAGGGTGGGGCCGGCCCCGCCCCGGCCCCGCTGGCCACTGGCGGCGGGTG
>VZRQ01000487.1:224737-321772 GCA_013397975.1 Machaerirhynchus nigripectus
GTGGCTTCGCCAGGGGCTCAGAGGGCGCCTTCGCCAGGGGCTGCCGCAGGTCTGGTCTGGGCGGCTTCGCCGCTGCCCTCTCGGGCTGGGAGCCTGTGAGCGCCCGCGCCCCGGCACACCCCGTCCCCTGCGTCCGCCTCCGTGCGGGGGACCCGCGGTGGGAGGGGTCCTGCGTCGCCCTGCTGCTGGGTCAGAGGAGCGCTCCTGAAGCCCCGCTCACCTGGCAGGGACCGGCTGCGGACATTCCCCGCTCTCCCCGCCCATCCAGCTCCTTCCAAGCCAGCGTGTGGCCGTGCAGCGCTGCAAGGGAGAGCCATGAAACTTCGAGGCCGTGAGGAGAGACGGTGGTCGTAGGGGAGCGTGAGGTCCGGGTAGCAGGGAGACGTGTCTCTCCCTGTCACAACTGGGTACTCGGAATCTTCATCCCTCTTCACTGTGGTGGTGGATTCCTGGTGCATCAGCTGGTGCCAGCTCAGTGTAGTGATGCTAACGGGTGGCAGTGGCTTAGTGAGAAAGTTAAAAGAGGAAAGTTTGCTTCTGGTGGCTGAAGGCAATTGATCTGAGAGTACTTCCTTGCTGCTCCGTGTGTACTGATCCCTTCCTAAGGAAAGCAGGGACCACCCTGTTGACACTCGGCAGTGGGAAAGCTGGCCTTACTTCAGATCTGCCTTCTGCCTGGCTGAGGGATGGAGCGCGGATCCTGCCACTGACCAAAAGACATGGTGCTCAGAGGAGTTCCTTTGAAAGCCGTTGGTATCATCCCTGCAAGTGTGCAAAGCCAGACTGAATGGGGCTTGAAGTAAACTGGTCCTAGTGGAAGGTGTCCCTGCCCATGGCAAGGGGTTGGAACAAGATGGGCTTTAAGGTCCCTTCGAACCCAAACCACTCTATGTTTCTATGGTCTTGCATAGCTTCCAGGTATAAGCTGCCTTTCCAGATTTGCTGGTAGCCGAAAACACTGTCTTACTTCTGAAAAATAAGTTTATTCTATCCAAGCAGAAGATGAAACTCATTGTGAATTAAAAGCTCTTTCAAAAAGTACCTAGTACAAAAAGTTTAAAAAAAGATTATATACAGCTACCTAAGTTTTGTAAATTTTCTTCTGTTTGCTTCTTCACTTAGGGCTAACAGTAACACTCATTCAGTCGCTGTGCTTCAGGGAGCAGATTTAGCTTTGGTGCCTGGTCCCGGTTTGTAGGAAATTATCAGGATAAACACTAGGTGCAAACAAGTTCAGGGAGAGGCAATGCAAGGAAGACTTCTTTTATCCCAGAACACTACTGTTGTGGTAATACTGCGTTAGAGTTTTGCATTGTTGAGACCTTGTTGTGGCTCACCCACAGCAGGAGGCTCTCAGTGCTGTGGGATGCTCTGCTTTGCCTGTAGAAATTCTGTGTTCTTGGAGCTTGCAGCCTGTCTCAGGCTTCACTAGTTCATTTTCCTCCTCCTTCCGTGTAGTCAGCCCCTTGGACTGAAGTGTTTCCTGAACCATGACTTTGGTTTTTGTCAAGAAATGTCATATGTAGTCAGAGTACATAAAACATGATGTGTAACTCTTGTGGTGAAACTGGAAATAGTGCTCGGCTTGGTTAGCACTCCTCACACATTGGGTGTTGAAGGCAATGGGAGCAGGCCAGGCTATTTGGGGATTTTTAATAGTTGTGATGGCATTAGTAGGGTGCCTTGGAACAGGATGTGGCATGGGGGAGATGCTGACACCAGGCCACTGCTCTTCTGGGGATCATGCTTTCGTCTGCACATCATGTGTTCTGCCTAGTGCCTGTTTGGCCTTTAAAATCTGAATATTGGCCGGCGTAAATATTTTTAGGAACATGTCATCAGTAAGACATGAGGTCAAGCCCCATTGAGTTCACTTTTCCTGTTACCACTTGTGGGGAAGGACTTTGACATCTGCAGTTTCTGTTTGATATGGCTTTGGTCTCTCCTGGCTGGTGACCAAAGCTAGAGAGTGCCCAGGAGCTCCTCATGAGTCCGGCCTTGGGTGGCCTGCCTGCCTCGCCCTTGGGAAGCAGCTGGCTCCAGCTGGAGGGGAGGCTGCCGAGGTCCGTGCTGCAGGGCTGCTCCTTGTGCTGCCTCCGCTATTGCCGCTTGCATTTTTTTCCTTTTGAGTAACTGCAGTGTGTGTCTCTTCCAGGAGCTGTTTATTCAGAGGGGAATGAGTGCTCCTGGAGCACTAATTTTAAGAGCGGGTGGCTCATAAATAGCCTTGTGAGGAGTATGGCTGATCCTGGGCAGCTCCAGTTGCTGATAGGCTCCTGAATGCCAGTAACAAAAATCTTACTATGCAGTTAGATGGTAAGGGACACAGTATCAAGAGGATACAGATGACATCAAACTCTGGTTTCTCTTCCGATTAGCAGTTAGAGGTGTAACCTGAGCATCTCTTTCTGCTGACCTTTGTTGTTAGGGTGGTTTTAAAATTTATGACCTAGAACTTTTTCTTCTTGGCTGTGTGGTCACACAAACCAAGAAGTTCAGCCAAAGAATATGCACAAAACACCCCAAGAAAGAAATTTTCTGATTATTTGTCACCCAGAGCTGGGAGGCTGGGCACTGGGCAATGTATGCCCACTTCTAAGGTTAGGCTCATCCTTCATGCTGGGTTTGGTTTTGGGTCCCTGGTGCATGTCCAGAGAAGGGCAGTGGAGCTGGGGAAGGGTCTGGAGAACAAGTCAGGTGAGGCACAGCTGGGAGGACTCAGCCTGTAGAACAGGAGTCTCAGGGGGGACCTTCTTGCTCTCTGCAACCCCCTGACAGGAGAATGCAGCTGAGGGGGAGTTGGACTCTGCTCCCAGGGAACAAGGGGCAGAACAAGAGGAAATGGCCTCAAGCTGTGCCAGGGGAGGTTTAGATTCGATATAAGGGAAAATTCCTTCACTGAAAGATTTGTCAGGCCTTGGAACAGGCTTCCTAGGGCAGTGGTGGAATCCTCATCCCTGGAAGTGTTCAAACGTGTGGGTGGGGCACTTGGGGACATGGTTTAGTGGTGGTGTTGGCAGTGCTGTGTTGATGGTTGGACTTGGTGATGTCAGAGACTTTTTCCAGTTGTAATGATTCTGTGATTGTCACACTTTCTTGTTGCATGTCATCGCCTGGGAGGCTGGCAGTGTCTCTGGGTGGTCTCAGCTGTGCTGCTTGGGCAGGGTTCTGCAAGGACTCAGGCCACATGAGCCTTGTGGTGGGTGTGATTAGGTGGGGAAGTATCTGTCTGCCCTCCTGGGGGTCATTTAGGGGTAGTTTATCTCTACAAGGGTCTGCAAGTATAAAAATGAAACCCCCAAAATGTTAAAGTGCTCTGGGCTGCAAGCTAGGGAGACATTTGACCAGTCTGGATGTGTGTGAGAATTGAAATGTAAACCACCCCCAACTAATTTGTAAGGACATGTAGGGCTGGCTTCATTCAAATCCTTGGAGCAGGCTGCCTACCTGCTCTGAGCACAGAGAGACAAAGGAGTGTTTTCATGAGCTGCCTCTCTTCTTTTCAGACAAAACACGTTTATTACAAAACAATAACCCATCACTCCTTTGGATGTGAAGCCATGTGAAGGCTGTCCCACCGCAGTACCCACATACTCTGGATTGTTAAGACACATTGTGATGTTTGGATAATTGACCCAAAAGCCCCAGGGAACCTCCCTGCGTGTTCCTGCTGGGTGCCTTGCACCTTGCTGCCAAATACTCAGTGCCAGCAGTGGGCATGGGGCAGAGGCTGGGCTGCATCCTGAGGCCTCACGTTTGTACAGACCCCGCTGTGATTCCCTGTGCAAGTATCACCACTGCTCTGGTGGCATGGGAGAGCTGGCGAGAGCCACATGGCACTTCTTCCCCGTATCAAATTAAACATTTGCTCTGCACAACTGCCACCAAGCTGTGACAGCAAGACTCGGGCTGTAGGAGTCGGCCTACTTGAACTAGTGTCTGTCTCTTTTTGCCCACTGTTTTAATCTGGGTATAGCAGAAGTTTGCTAGTGAGACGAGGAACTGTTATCTTGTAGCAGGGCCTGATGAAGGCTCTGAGCTGCCAGCAGTTAAGGTTTTGCAAGAGCCATCATTTTGGGGATGCAGGAAGTTAACAGTTCTTGTTAGCTCCATGTGCAGTCGATGGGATGGCTGGGTTACCTGTGAGAGGTACAGTTCTGCTTTACCCTTTACTGTCCCCAGTGCTCGTGCTGCTGGTGGTAGGGGGCTCATCAGCAGAAAAACTCATCAGAAACTAAAATGTTCATGTTGGGAGGGCGGAAGACACAGGTTTGACTATCCCATTTCTTAATCATGCTTCAGAATGGTTAGTTTTTCTTCCTACTTTTTCTTTCCAGCTGTTGGATTTCAGACATTATAGAATAGTTTGGGTTGGAAGGGACCCTAAAGCTCATCTTGTTCCAACCTCTCCCATGGGCAGGGACACCTTCCACTAGACCAGGTTGCTCCAAGCCCTGTCCAGAGTTTCATTAAACTTATTACTGATTTTGCTAGTGGGATAAAGAGTGTTGAATTTTGTGATAGTGCTTCAGTGGGTAGTATTTTCATGCAGAATGTCAGTGGAAAACCTTTCAGGCTGTAACCCTCTATTTTCTTCCATGTTTCTATAGACTCTGCTTGCTGTTAGAAGATGGGAGAGATAGAAGGGACATACAGAGTTCTGCAGACGCCGGGCTCTCGTTTGGGTGCCCAGAAGACCTCAGGAGTGAGTACCTTGGAGGCAGGACAGAACCTCTTGACTGCCATGGCAACATCGCCTGCCAAAGCGCACGAGCGTGACCTCCCCGTCAAAATAAAGATGTTGGACAACACAGTGGAAGTGCTTGACATTGAGGTGAGAGATATTTAAACCTGATTTCAAGTACACGGAGCCTCTGATAACTTAAAGCTCACTAGGATGTGCTTCTGTAGAGACCTGGGATATTTTGAGGTGGTATCTGAATGAAGAGTCCTGTTGCGATTTTACCTGCTTACAAGTAGTGATATCAGTTGCATGGCTTGTTTTTAAAAATCTTTTAGAGTATACTTTTTAAAGTATAACAGATGTTTTTTGTGTTTTTAAGAAACTATAAATACAAGCACATACTCTAAGGAGAATCTTTATTTGTTGTTTGCTTTGGGGGAATACCAAACGTCTCCTGCCAAACTGTTCTTGCTTCCTGAGCCACATGCAGCTTTGTCAGTTTGGCAGCTGGGAAAGCAGAAGAGCTTTGCCTTAGTTACTGATCTATATTAATTATTTTAATGGTTTGTATCCTCTCCAAGTAAACTTGCTCCTATTTGAAAGTTTTTGCTTGCCAGCACATTTTAGGAGGGATGCGCCAAAGCAGTGTCAGTTCAGTGTTTCTGAAAATGTTTATTTAAAAGTGTGCTTGGGGAAATCTGCCATAAGACATTGAAGCCATGCACAAATTAGGGAGATTCTGCTTTTAAACAATTTTTTTTTCTTCCAATTCTTGTTACATTTTCAGCATTAACCTCAGAGTTTAATTCTAGTTCACTGGAGATCTGTTGTTAGAAAACAACTGTGTTCTAGTGAACAAACTCAGCTATCAGATATTCTACAGTAGTATCAAACTGTAATCAGTAATTTATAATTAGCACTTGGAGCCTTAGTTTGTTGCATACACTCAAAAAGGGTTTTTCAAATAGAGTGAAAAAGATGTCTGGCGAACTCTGAAGAAACAGTGGATTTGGGGATGTCTTCTACAGATTCTGTCCAGCTGTTCAAGTCTCAGACATGCAATCTGTCTGCTTTTTTTTTCTTTAAGAGTGAGGCTGTGCCTGTATCCTTCCACTTGAGCACACAGTGTCTGGTGCTACAAACCCACCCATCCCTCATGTACCACATAGAACACAAAAGCCTCTTTTTTCCCTTTAAATGATGTTAGAATATTTTTTTTTAGAAAATCCGCTGACTTTGGTTCTTTTGAAGGATAATTTTATTTATTTTTCCAAGTTGATGTACATGGTGCTTTTGTGTTTTGATTCAAAAAAGGGAAAAAAAAAAACCCAAGCAACACCCTCAGCTCTGTAATTTTGAAAGTCAGTGCAAGGCCAGGTTTGTGGTGCTTTCAGCTAGTTGTATTGTATGTATTTCCCATAATTAGGAGCTATCTTAATTTTTTGTACCTGGAAAGCTCTCTCTGATTATGGCACTCACAGAAACGCCCGAATTTGGGCACTAGCCTGCTGAGGCCATAATTAATATTGTGCTGCTCTTCTTTATGAGATCAGTTGGAACTGAAAAACTTAAAAACCTCATGCCTGACGCAGTGAGTGGTGAGGAGAAGGGGTCAGCCTTGGGTCAGCTTCAGAGCATTGAGCACAAAAAGGTCCAGAGTCAGCAGCTGTGGCATTACAGTCCAGCTAACACTGCCTCCATTGCCTTTCAGTTTTGGCTAAATAAGGTAGCAAATGATAGCAAACAGGCATGAGGTATTAAACTGTGACCCTCTGCCTGATTTCTTTGGTGAGCTGGTGGGATAGCAGGAACTGCTGGCTGCCGTTTGTCATGGAAAATGGGAATTTTTCACTTGGGATTGAGGGCAGGAATTAGGAAAAGGCAGTGACATTGCTGAACAGGCAGTGCATGCTAGCACAGTAATTTTTCAAAAAGCAGTTAGAGAAACTAGTGGCCAAGCAGCTATCCTAGAGGAGTGGAGGTTCAGATTGCCATGCCACTTGCCCACTTCTCTTTGCTTTTGCAATTTTTGTCACTGGATGTGAAAACAAGGTGTGATGTCGTGGGGTTTTGTTTGGTTCAGGTCAGCAGTAGTTTGCCGGTGCAGTGGGACACAGGCCCTTCCCGTGGGGTTTTGGCACTGCCTACTCAGGGAGATGGAGGTGATGGCAAAAGGTGGTTTTGGGGTTTTTTTTTTTCCCCCATTTGAATTATTTTCTGTCTCTAAGAACTATGGCAAATGACTTTTTACTGGGAAAAATGGTGTGTCAATGGAAGGACAGACTGGATGTAGGATCAGCTCCTGGAGAGACCCTTCCCTGTGCAGTGTGGTGGGGAACCTGATGCAGTAGTCCTGTTTATTGCCTCACTGCCTAAAATGAGCCACAGTAGCATTTTTAACCATATGGGATAAACAGAGTAGCCACAGTAACAACTTAATCCATGCAGCTTTACCTTGTCATCCCCTCCTTTCTCCAATATGTCTTTAAAACAGTTCCTTCTCTCCTGGCAGGGGTTGATGGTTGCCCTCGTTGGTAGCCCACTTGACTTTTTAACGTGCCAAAGAGCAAGAAAAGAGGCTGACAGAGTGATGTAACAGATGGAGAGAGAACAAAATGGGAAAGAACAGCCTTTTCTTTGTGTTATTGGTGTACCTGGAACAGTTTGCTAGAAGTTCCAGGTAGCTCCATTCTACCACCTTTTGTCTGAAGTCCACTGGCTCTGTCCATTTTCCCCATCTGTTTCATAAGGTTTGATTTCTAAGGGTTGAAATTTTATTGATCACTAAGAGGGAATTATTTTTTACAGTATGTTGGGCAGAGCCCTTCTCCAGGGAATCTGATTTGAATGTTAGGGGATGGAGAAATACTCAATGTTTCCTAGAGTTTAAAAAAAAAGGAAAATGGGCTATTTATGGTTTCTCCTTTCTTTTCCAAAACAGAAGAGAGAATGAAACACATCCATTTAAAGCTAGGCTGCAATATGCATTATTTTCATGAGCTGTTTTGTTTTCCCTTTTTACAGCCAGCTGGTTTAGTCAGCTCAAATCTTGCATGTGCTATTTCATGGGGTACCTGGCCTCTTCTCTCCAAACTAAGTCTATCCAAAGGGTGGTTTTGCAGACTACGAGATGAGTAATTGGCAAATTCAATTTAGTTCAGACTGTGGGCACACTTCAAAGTAATCAGCGTTTTACAGTAGAAGTTCTGCCAGCCTTCCAGATTTTCTGAAGAGATTAAGCTTGGAGGCTTTTGATCAACACAAAAGTGTGGCAGACTCTTAAGCAGAAGGGTCTGGGCTGGGTTGAATTCACCAAAATGACATTTAATGGAATTGCTGCCATAATATGATGTTTAATATTTGTCTGTGTGTTCCTTATGTAGGAAATACGTGTCATTTAGGAAATTCTTTCATGTCAGTTTTGCTCTATGCTATGAGGAAGTGCCCCAGAAAAAGAAGTTTATATTTATTATGCTTCAAGTTTACTGAATTGTTTGGGGAGAACTTGGTGCTTCTTCAGTGGCATGTACTTCCTCTTCTCCTTCTGCTTGGATGCCAAATGAAATTTGGGAGTGAAAAATACTTTTACATTTTATTATAGGGTCTGCTTATCTGCTCCACTCTAAGGGAAAATTTAAACTGGAATTTTTTTCTTTTGTGCTAATCTTTGTCGGTTTGTTTTGAGAACAGAAGTCTGTTTTGGGTTTGTTTTTTTTTTCATGTAATGAAGCAATGATGTTCTGCATCCCTGCCGTGCTGTCTGAGGTGTCCCTCTCCCTCTGACACCAGTGGACTCCTGGCAGGGAGATGCTCCCCTCCACTGCCGTTCTTGAGAACAAGCTAATTAGATAAGATTACACTTTAACTCCCCCCTTTATTTTCTTATTAAGTATTGTCCTCTGGCTGCTCATGTCTACTTTGGTGTTCATTGATGTACCCTGCAAAACTATTACACTACTACAAAACCGAAGTGGCTTATTTTGTACTAAGCTGAAAATGTGTACTTGATGATTACTTCTGGTAGTCTTTGCTACTGTCTTTGCTGGGCACTTCATTGGCTTATTGAAATGTAGAAATTGCATTATTACAAGTGCAAAGCTACTCTCCATCCATATGTTTAGAATGGAATAGAATAACTCTGGTTATTCTGGTTTCTGTGCGGTTTGCAGTTATCTGTGATTTAAAAGGTGCTGTGAAAGTGGCTTCCCCTTGGATGCCTGTTTTTTTCGACCAGCCATTAGAGTCCCTGAAATCGGGAGCTGGGCTGGGACTGCAGGAGGGTTTTGGGATGGCAGAGGAAGCAATCTGGCTGCAGTATGCTTCCCATGGTTGGGAGAGAGTGTTTCCCACTCGTGCACACGGCAAAATGCTGCTCTCAGTAGCAGTGTTTTGGTAGCGTTAGTGCCCCCAAGAACTTTGGTGGGGATGATGCAGAAATGATGCAACTTTTAACTGCTGGTTTTGAGCAATTTTAAGTAAGAAATATGTTAAAAACTGGAATAATTCTGTGGGCACTGAAAAGCACTTGCTGTGTGCCATGAGGAGCCCCGGGCACAGTGCTGGTGGGACAGGCAGCCCAGTCCTGGCTCTGGGCTCTGGCACTGGCTGCCCTCCTGTCTCTGTCCTGCTCTCCCTGCTCCTGCTTAGACCTTCCTTTCATGAAGGCTTTTCCCCTCTGTGCTGTGAAAGTATTAACAGCTTAAATATGTGAGGAGTCAAGGGATAGTCTGCTGCTGAATCCTATTAAGTGCTGTGCTGGAGGAATCGAGGTGCTGTTGGTCAGCTCAGTGTTTTTCTTCCCTAGCCAGGAAGAAATAGTCAAAATTCCAGAAAGAATCATAGCCAGATGTTTGTCATTGCTTCGGTTTGAGTCTCCTAAATATGGCAAATAAGCTGCCTTAGGTCTTATTTTTATCTGACCTCAGAAGAGAAAGTTAGTAATTCAGTATTTTAAATTTGCAATTATTATAGGGTTTAAAAAGAAGGTAACTGAAGCTTTGCATTTTGTGTACCGTTTGATTCCACTACATATTTTTTAGGCCTGTTATTTTGTGTTTGGAAGCCTGACTTTTTTGATGCTATGTAGGAATGTGGTATTGGGTGGGGAAAGGTGAAACCACAGCCATTTTATTGACAGACATTTAGAGTGTGTTTTGTTCATCTGAGTTTTTTGGTTTTGGGGTTTTTTTAGGAAAAATGTGAACTTAAATTGTATAATAAGCCAAATTTATTATTTTACAGTTCTCTTGAGATTAGGTGTCATATTATATGTAAAGAAAATTGACTTATACTGCAGTAAAGAAAAAACAGTCTTAATATCCCTGTTACAAAAAGTTGATTATGTGCACGTCTTAAAACACAGAAACCATTTAGGAAAATGGTGATCAAGTGCTATCACAGTCCTTGAAATATTAATGTAGTGCTTTGAATTAATAACAGTTTGTATGGCTAGGCAGGTGTTCATTTCTGTTTTCATAATCTAGTGATGTAGGATAGTGAAAATCAGCTGAAATCAGTCTTATGCCATTCAGCCAAAATGGCTGCAGGAGATGCTGTATTCCACAAAAAACCCAAAAAATAAGAAGTCCACTGGAAACCTTTCAAACCTTTTTTGGCTGTGAGTGACATTCAAGTTTGGGCCCACAGACAGGTAATTCTCTAGAATATATGGAGCCTGAAAGGGAAAAAAAACCCAAACCAAACCAAGAATCAACCCATGGGCAACTAAAGACAGCTACAGAAGTTCGGTGTGCTGAGAGGCAGATCAGAGAAATTTTAGGTTTGTGCCTACTGAGAAAAGGGACTTGGAGTTGAACGAGGATGGCGTGGCATGGTACTCTCAGGGTTCAGAGCAGCGCAGGCTTGGGGATGTGCATTTAGCTAAACAGATTTCCAAAAGCACACCTTTGTGCCAGCCCTCTCTCCTTGCAACCAAATTCATGTCTGGAAAGAGCAGTGTTGCCTGCTTGGGTAAGAGAGAGACCGTATACATTGAATATTTTAAAAGCTGTGCTATGGTGGCAATGCTTAGTGTGAGAGATTTACTGTTCAAGGCTGGAGTGTTGCATATGGGAGGGGGGTAGGCCCCTCTCTCTGACAGAGCAGTCATTCATTAATAAAAACAAGCATTAGGAAGGGGGGGGAGCTTTTAGAGACTCTGTTAGAGCTGCCTGACATGTCTTCAACTGAAATCATGAAGGAAAAGTGTCGCTGTGCCCTCAGCCCATGTGTCAGGCAGATAGCCTGAAGCCAGTGGTGTAGGAAAGACTCCTGCTGGCAAGGGGGAAGTTAGAAAAGCTTGGCCTTACCTAATCCAGCCTGTAGGTATTTATTAACCCATCACCATGTTTTCGAACCTCTGCTCAAAGTACAGTGGGGAGTGATGTTAGGACAGCTGGTACAATTTCAGTTTTGCACAGAACAAAAGGGAGTTTTGGCCTTTTCTGTAAAAATATCCGGTTTGTATTTGTCTTTTGTGTGAAGAGACTGTCAGAACTGTCTTCTTGATGTTTTAAACTATTTCCTTGGGGTGGATTTCCTCAAAGCAATGTGTCAGCCTGGAATAGCCTAACAGCTCACGGGGGAAGTACAGCACCTGGGTGCTCTAACACCTCCTCTAGGAGAGAAGGCTGGGAGAATTGGGAATGTGCAGCCTGGAGAAGGAAAATCTCTGGGGAGACCTTATTGCGGTCTTTGAGCACCTGAAGGGGCTCCAAGAAAGCTGGAGAGGGACTTTGGACAAGGTTCTGGAGTGACAGGATAAGGGGGAATGGCTGCACACTGCCAGAGGGCAGGGTTAGATGGGATACTGGGAAGAAATTCTTCCCTGTGAGGGTGGTGAGGTCCTGGTTGCCCAGAGGAGCTGTAGCTGCTCCATTCCTGAAAGTGTCCAAGGCTGGGTTGGACAGGGCTTGGAGCACCCTGGGACAGTGGAAGGTGTCCCTGCCCATGGCAGGAGTTGGAACGAGATGGGCTTTAAAATCACTTCCAACCAAAACCGTTCTGGAATTCTATGAAAGCCTGGGTCAAATCCAGTGAATGTAGGCATGGACAAAGGTTTTGAGGCAAAAGCATAATTAATGGAGAAAGACTTGCAATTTCAGTGAGGTGGGTGTTTTTATGAACAGAGGAAAACAAAATATTTTCTGTGTTTAAAATGACTTAAAAATATAGTTTTATTTATATGGATATACACGCTTATGAAATGAAGCTGTGCAAGGTCCCAGAAGCACTGACAGCTTGAGTGTGTGGAGTGGCCTGGCCTGTCTGAGGGAATGGGTATAGAAAGGTTCAGGGGTTCATCCAAGTGTGGAGGGGCTTGTAACTAAGTTCAAGGGGGAAAAAGTTGAGATCAGTCTCCTGACCTCTAGTTCCTTCTCTTTATTAGCTTGTGTGAACAAAGTAGGTGCTTAGACTTTCTGTTATGAACCTGAATCTGGGATCAGCTACCCCAAAGCAGCTTCTCTCTGTGACACTGTCACTCTTGTCACCTGGATGTTTAATTTTTAACAAGCAGGACCTCTGGTGCCACATCACCCCGCAGTACCTGTGAAACTCTGTCCAAGGATGTGGCCCATGGCGTTAATTTATGTGACTTCCTTCTTCCCCAAGTAGTCCACAGCAGTGCAGGAGGTAGAGGTGTGGGGGTTTGTGTCTCTGTTTACCTCTCCAGGTAATGAAAACAACTGAGAATTTCTGCTTGATGCCCCATATGTGGCTCTTCCACGTTGCTCTTTGTACGCTCGGACACTGTGTGTTGGCTGAGGGCTCTCAGCTGTGTCGCCGCTTGGTTTTTCCCTCAGCACAGTGTGCTTTATTCCAAGTAGTCCAGGTATTTCAGCACAGCACCATTTCTAAAACTTAGGACCACTTTTTGTCTCCACGTGCTTTTTACCTAAATATACATTTTCCAATCTCGTTCACGTAATTCCCTCCCTTTTGGGAATCTTTTCCCATGTCAGCCAGTTGTTGTTTTCCTACTTTCAGGCATCCAGCAAGTCTAGCCGCTCTGGAAAAGCTTGTTTGTTGGGTAGAGCTGGTTCATTTGGCACTGATGTGCTTTGACACGGCCTTAAATGATCCCTTAAATGATCATAATTTTAAAGCTCGCCTTAATTAAATGAGCCAGAGGCTTCCATTTCTAGAATAATTTGTCTGGCTGTGGATTCTGCTTTAAAAAACCCCAGCAAACCCACATGAAAACCAACCACTGAAATCTTACCGCAAAAAAAAATCATGGGGAGAGAGTCTTAAAATTATGTTTTTTTCTAAACAAAAAATTATGCCCAATATGGAGTGTAATAATGGAACTTAAAATAGCTCAGAGATTTTTATTTGGGGTTGCTGCTTCCATATTTGAGTAAATGGTATTTCAGTGCTGTGTGGAAATACTGTAACACAATAATTCTTCTTTCTGTAACATAATAACTTCTTTTTAATAAAGAAGAACTTTCAAGATGAAAGTGCACACTGTCTCATTTTGTGGTAATGAAGCCACATCGGAAGGCTTCTGCTGCAAGAGGGAAACCTGGTAGCTGAACTGTGCTCTCTAGGGTGCAAAAAAAAAGTTTTAAAAACATAAACTCATACCAGCAACTGGGCCAGAAAAGTTGGATGAAGTTTCACAAAGCTCACATGTGTGCTAGGTCGGCTCCTACAGGTCTTCACCCAGTTCTGGAAGAACTGAGGATTGGCATCCACACTCAGTGGCAGGAGGGACTGCAGGCTTTCAGGACCTTGTATGAGAGTCATGTCTCCAGCTGGGCATCCCGTGCTCTGTAAGCTGCTAAATGCTTTGCTGACTATTCTTGGTGTGGTCTCAGTAAAGTAACCTGTAGTTGGGACCTGTCAGTATAGAAGGGTGGAGAAAATAAAATGTATTTAGAATACCATTTTCTTCACAAAGAGTTAAAAGAAAAAATTGACAGAACTGAAGCTTAAAGTTATCTTTAAGTGTTCAGATAATCAAAATAGAATAGTATTTAAGCAATTTGGCTGAGCACATGAAAACAGTGTTTGACAGAGTTGTTACCTGGTCCTTTTTTGTGTGGGGGAGCAGGGAGCATTTTCATTGGAGTTACTAGTTCCAGTCAAAATTGAGGAAACGAATCAAGTACTGAAAAGGAAGGCCGTTGTTTCTTGCTTTTCCAGTCTGCAGATTGAATACTAGATATGGAGCTGTAAGGTCATCCTGTTTCAGCCATGAAAGCACAAAGTTAATGACTGGTATTCCTTGCCATCTTAGATTATTTCCTTCTTTGTAATAAGGATTCTAATGTCCACCCTGTATTCAGAAATGCATTTTTGTTTATATGTGGCATTAATGATGGTTATTAACAGGGAGTTTTGAGGGTGTTTTTTCTGTCTCACGCTTCGTTTGGACAGAGATCTAACAGATTACAGAAGGGTTGGAGATAAACAGAGCTATAAACTCACCAAAATGTTTGCATATTTCTGATTAAGAAAGGAAATAACAAGTCTATGTTTAGTTGCAAATTGTCTATTTTTTTTTTAATTTGCCAAAAAATTTATAAATCGCTTTTTCATTAGGAGGACCTCCAAAGTGCCCCAAAGAAGAAAAACCAATAAAAATCCGTGACTGTTGAAGGGACCTGTATTTAAATCAGTTTAGTTTGCTTTGGCCATTCACAGGGTGCTCCACGTTGGCTCTGTGTTGGCCGCTTGTGAGTGGTGATGTCAAATCTAAACTTCTGCCTCTCATGCACATGTACTATAAACTAGAGGATTTGGTCTCCTGACAGTTGCAGATTTCTGTGACACAGAAATCCAAGGTGTTTGCTGGTGCTAGGGTCCAGTGTTTCCCCTGGTTCTGGCTGCACAAGAGTTTCCATTCTATACCTCAGCTTTATAACTCTGTTTTTTCCAAACTCTTGACTTTTGGACTGATTTTCCCTTCCAGTTTGTCTGCTGCCAAAAGTGGATTTCGTTTTTGGAAAGTTGGAGCACGGGCAGCTTGCTGGTTTTAGAAGATGAGAATACTACCCCTTATGAAAATACTGGGGTTTTTGGTTTTTAAATTAAAATATATGGAACCAGAAAGTTAAGATGTTCTGGAAGACAAGTTTGGGAGTTAGAGAGGAAGAATCGGTTTTGATAATATTAAGCTTATGGTCTACTGAAAATCCTAGGCTGTGAGTTTGTTTTTCTCTCTTCTTAAGCTCAGGTGTTATGGCAGAGGGGGGATCTGGCATGTAGGTAGTGATATTTGAGAAAATAGCAAATAACAGTCGGCTTGATTCTCCCCTCTGCTCTGCTCTGCTCTGCCCTGGTGAGACCCCATCAGGAAGACATAGATCTGGTGGAGTAAGTCTGGAGGAGGCCACAGAGATGCTCCAAGGGCTGCAGCCCCTCTGCTTTGGAGCCTGGCTGGGAGAGCTGGGGGTGTTCACCTGGAGAAGAGAAGGCTCCAGGAAGACCTCAGAGCCCCTTCCAGGGCCTAAAGGGGCTCCAGGAGAGCTGGAGAGGGACTTTGGACAAGGAGTGGAGGGACAGGACACAGGGAATGGCTTCCCACTGCCAGATGGTAGATTTAGATGGAATGTTGGGAAGAAATTGTTCCCTCTGAGGGAGGTGTGGCCATGGCACAGGGTGCCCAGAGCAGCTGTGGCTGCCCCTGGATCCCTGGAAGTGCCCAAGGCCAGGTTGGACAGGGCTTGGAGCAACCTGGGCTAGTGGAAGGTGTCCCTGCCCATGGCAAGTGGTGGAATGAGATGAGTTTAAGGTCCCTTCCCACCCAAACCATCCTGTGATTATATGGTTCTATAAAACAAAAATAGCTGTTGTTACAACTTAAAAAAAAATAAATTATATTTTACTCCTCTGTCCTAAGCATTCCTAACATTAAATATGTTTACTTTTCTTATAAAGTAAAAAATACAGGTACCTCCATGAGGCAAGAAACTTCAGCTGGGAATGCTTGTTCCTGTTTGATGCTGTCTTAGCACTGAGTGGGGCCTGAAGGTGTAGTTTCTTTTGCCACACAGGGCTCTTTGTGCCATTATTGCCTGTCAGGGTACCCTGCTGGCACTTGCACAGCTCTGAGGGAACTTTTCAAGCTTGATCTCACTACAGAAATCAATTTGAAATAAATCTGTTCTATTGAACAGTCTTCTGATGATGACTTGTTAGAATTACCTACAGTACAGTTAGAGCTGGGTCACTGAGGAAAGCTGTTGTTAACTGTCTGTTTAGGTTTTTTACCCTGTTTTTTCTTCTTTATTTCTGAATTATATGAAATAATTCAGTAATATCAGTAGTCATTGTCTTGGCAGAAAATAAAGAGTAATTGAGAAGTTTGGAATGGAAAGTATGCCGTGTTGTGAATTTGTATTGAAAGCAGGACCTTAATGAAATGCATTCATGCAGCTACTTGCCCTGATGTCAAAATTACAGTAATTAAGGATTTACTTAAAGAATTTTGCTTTGTGCTGCTTTTATGCAAATTAAACAATGACATGAAGCTGCCCACTATGTCACTTTGATTTCTGTCTACTTCAAAATGTTCAGCTCTTTGGAAAGGATGGTTATAAATGCAATAAACAACTTGAGG
Organism: Machaerirhynchus nigripectus; assembly: GCA_013397975.1. Classification (NCBI taxonomy): domain Eukaryota; kingdom Metazoa; phylum Chordata; class Aves; order Passeriformes; family Dicruridae; genus Machaerirhynchus; species Machaerirhynchus nigripectus. The sequence continues at coordinate 240,991 of VZRQ01000487.1, forward strand.
AACTAAGTAGTTCTAAAAGGAGTTTTCCCAAAGAATTTGAGGCATAATAATAAAAGACTCTGCTATGTCTCGAGCTTTTGAGCCCCATTTTTATTTTAAAATAAAATGAATACTGTTCTTTCAAAATGTGGCATTTATCCTTTGAAGGATGCAAAACGTTACTGAGCTTGAACTGTCATTGTAAGTGACACCCAAAATTATAGTTGGTAGCCCAAGCAAAATTATTTTACACTTTTAACATTTGGATGGCACCTTTATAATTTAATCAGTTGCCAAGTGCTTCGAGCTCCAACCATCTTAATTTCTTCATCTCCAGTTTCTGTTGAAGGAAACAAGTTTCTCTTGACAGTGGAAGGAGAGAAGTGCCAGGGATCTGTGCCACACAGGCTCTTTTCTTGGGAGAGATGCAGGCAGCTACGTTGTCTTCAGGCACGGAAGTTGATAGAGCCAAGAGATGTGACTCAGTTTAAATGGAAGAAATCTGTGTATTAGAATCCACTTGGGATAATTTTAATACCTGTATGGAACTAGCCATGCATACTGATTCCTTGATCAGTACAGCACACATTTTGTCTGTAAAACTTGTCTGATTGTTAGCGGGCATCTTTCACGAGTTAATCCAGGTGTATCAGTTCTAACAGAAGCTGGTTGGAACCAGAATTGCTTTTTATTTCATGAATGAGAAATCAGAGATCTGGGTCACAGGACACCTGTTCAGAGGCTTCTAAAGGTTTGTATATCTGTCCATGAAAAGGCAAATGGCATGTCCCATCTTCTGCACCTGAGGTTGGTCAGGGTATTGCTGCCTCCTCACAAACATTGCTGGCTGAAAAGTGTTCCCTTCTTGGATCTGTGGGGCCTGGGAGAAGGAGGTGTACAATAACAGGTGTGTATGTATGTACCTTTAAAAAAAAAGAGTCCTACTGTATTTGAGGTATCTACAGGTACTTATTTATTCTGGACCTTTTGGAAATAGCAGGTTATAAATATAAAATACATAATAGATATAATATAGAAAATATATATTTATAATATAATAAATATATAAAACATAAAAATATACAATATAAATCGAATATATTTATATAATATTGATATAATAATTATATAATATTTATATAATATTTATATAATTTTATAAAATAAATTTTTATATCTATAATATATGGCAGGTTATAAATATAAAATTATCTGAAGGGTGAAGTTTCCTGTTCGCTCCTGTGTTGCCATAGCTGCTTTCTGCTGATGTTTGTGGCTTTGCCCATAACTTGACTGTCAGAAAGGGTTGGTGAGTGAGTTTCTTGAGGGAGAGAGTCATTGCAAGGATTCCCCAGCAAGCGTGGAGTGAGAGGAGGTTTGGTTGGGTTCCCGCTGTCCGCAGGCATTTCCAGCCCGGTTGGTGTGAAGGCTGCGTGTGGCCCTGGGGCTCCTGGTGTGGGAAGGAGTGAGGGGTCTGTGTGGAGCAGGGATTTGGCAGCTCCTGATTCCATGAGCTGCAGCTGAGGCAGGCCACGCCACTCAGCTACACAAACAAACGCGTGGGTTTGCTGGGGGAGCCGCAAATAGCCCGCAGCTGGTCTGCTCAGCTCTCGTGCTGACCCTGCTGAGAGCAGGAGACTGGGTCTGGGTGACCTCCAGTGGCCCCTTCCAACTTCAGTTCCTCTGGTTCTGAGAAGGATTTTTATATGGAGTTGTGTCTGGATATTAGATGTTTGTGTGTTACAGTGACAAGAATAATGTGAAAGATCTCTGTGGTGTTTTTCTCCTGTTTATAAAGACACCGTTTGTTTTGGAATTTGCTGTGAACTTATTCTTGTTTATTCTTATTAATCTCACAGTAACTTTTTTTTATTACTTCCTTAGTCAAAATGTTACGGCCAGGCATTATTGACAGAAGTTTACAAGCATCTGAATTTGATTGAATCGGACTACTTTGGAATTGAGTTCCAGAATATCCAGTCATACTGGGTGCGTACAGTTCCCCACAAATCTGGTACAATGAAAAGGTTCAGTGAATGCAGTTCCTCGAGTGACAAAAATTTCTCAGTCTGCTTGAGTCTCCTGTAGTCTCCTGTGGGATTATCTCTTGGATTCTTGTAAATCTGTTTCACTCACCAGAATGAAAAGAGCTGTTAAAGCAGAAGGGAGGAATCAGATTCTGCTGCTTGTTAAATCTCAGAAATTATATAAAGCAGTTAAATAGCTGCTGATGTTCCCACTTGCAGGGAGAGAAATAAAATCCCCCTTTCTCCAAAAGGGGAAACGAACTCAGAGTGTTCTCTGTGGAGTGCTTATAAAATCAAATTACGGTGTGTACTTTTGATAGTGTTCGTATTTATCCTCAGTTAATTCAGTCTTCAATTAATTTTCCTGAAGAGTCATTACAAACCTCTTCCTAATCAACACAAACCTCAGCAGGCACACAGGCCTGCAAGCTTTTTAAATCACTGATCTAGATCAATGCTGACACCTTCAAGCTTCCTAGTCACTTATCCTGTACCTTGCAAAGAGGACAGTGTGGCTTCTAAACTAGAAAATGTTCCCCGAGCTTTCTTTTTATTTTGTTTTGGTTTGGTTTTTTAAACATTTTTTAATTACTTTTTTTAGTTGTAGAAAATATGACTGAGAACATAGGGAATGCTAGTGGCACTAATCCATGCTGCTCTCCAGCTGAGGAAATACAGTAAAGCTTATTTAGTTTCCATTTCTTGTGCATTGTGTCCAAACTGTTTCTGCAGCTAATAAGGTTCTTAAAATCCTCAGCTGTCTTTTAAAAAGAGCAGTAACTAATATGGACCAAACATAATTGTCTTGGAACAATTTTCTGTTTGCAAGGGTGGGGAAAATAAAAGGTTGAGCTTCCAGAATATTTTGCATTACCTTTATGGATGCTCCTTTTAGTAGAACAATGGTTCTTTTACAATGCGCTTGTCAAAAGAGAAAAAATGGTGGGAAGTTAATGCTGAGTAAAAACCCTTAAACAGGTAAAAGTGACAGGAAAAGCACAGAAGGGAAAAAAAAGTTTGGACATTTTCACATTCTGCAGACTTTCTGTAATTCTGCAGCCTGGCTCCTGTCAGACTATGAGTTTTGGCATGACTCCTGCCCTCCTGGCAGTGGGGCTCTGCTTTTGCTGACTTGGCTCTTCTTCTGTCCAGATGAGCTTTAAGCACAGATCAGTGGTTTTTCTATTGATGCATGAGAAATGTCAATTCAAATAGATAAGTACACTTTTTGTAAAGCAAAGGAATTACTGCATTGAGGACGAAATGCTACTCATAAATTACTGCTTAATTTGAATTTACTTTTGATGTTTTCATATTCTATTCAATAGGAATGTAAGTTAGTAATTTTTTTCTCTTCAATTTCAGATTTGGCTGGAACCTATGAAACCTGTTATTAAACAAGTACGGAGTAAGTAGTTTTAAAAAAGGAAGTTTTCCTTAATTTGCATCTTTTTTATGTGGGTTGCTTTCACAATTACTACTTGATTTACTGGTTATGCTTCCCTGCAAATTACACACGGTAGGGGTGATAGTGGTTCCTGCTGGGGCATGCCAACCTGACATTTTAATAGGTAGTGTGTGGTGGGTGGAATGGAAACTTCCTGCGGGTAGGGTTCTGTCTCTGATAAATATCTGGATAGGTTGGGTCAGCTGGTGTTATGTTGAAGTGAAATATAACACTTGCTGTGTTAGCTTTTGGAAGTTGTGTTTGTCATGCCGTGGGAAGAAAAAAGGAACATTTTGGCTGATTCCCGTGTCTGCTCTTTCCACGTGCTCAGGAGCAGCTTTGCTGGAAGAGCAGAGGAGGGGATCTCCCACCTCGGTGGTAGCTGCAGTGTCGGAGCCTCTGCCTTGGCTCTCAAGTGTGGTTGTGCTGCCTGGCCCAGAGGATCCTGCACTAGCTATGCTGTCTTGTCTTTATACCACTTAAAAAGTGTTAATGTGGCAGGCACTTTAAAGGCCAAAAATAGCTGAGGAATGCAGGATGCTGGTTGGTTCTTCAGATGTTGAAAGATTAGATCCAGCTTTTTGTTTTTTCCCTTCTAGAACACAGTTAAGCTATTTGTTTGTTTTGTGGTTCTGATTGTAGAGGCTTTATGGAAGAACAAGGTCAGGAGGGTGTGGTGGATTCCTACTCCTTTCCAAATCCTGATTGAAATATGTTGAATATGAGTACTGGGAAGTAGCTTTTAGTTACTCTTCTGTTCAAAGTTGATTGCCAGAAAATATGAAATCATCAATTCTAGCTACTTTTTTAACTTTAAGGTCATGATTTTTACTTTTGTCAACATCGTTTTTTAAGCAGAAGAGCCAAATCATCTGTAAAATAAGGCTCCCTTAGGAGAGTACAGAATATTTTCACTCTATTTTCCCTGCCAAAAAGATGTTGGGAGTGCAGTCTTTTTATATGCTCCTGGATAGAAGGAATATGTCCTAGTCAAAAGATCTGGTGGATCATAGGTTTGCAGTGCTCCTTGGTTACTCCTTCTGTATCCTCTCCTATGCCATATAAATTGTGGAAGCTTGACCTCAGACCACAGACTGTTCCCTGATGATACAAATGCTGTTCTAAAATGGCCTAAAATCATGGGGATGTACTAAGATTTATGGCTGCTTTGCAGCCTACCAGCCATGTTGTGTTGCCAGTGAAACTGAAAGATTTATTTAATTTTTTAAAAAATATTAGACTGTAAGAGATACCAGTCAGTTGTCTGGCAGATGTTCACATTGTGAAATCAATTTTAAATTGCTTGAGATGTCCTGTATTCTGTATATTGGGGGTTTTGTTTGGTTGGGGTTTTTTTTTCTGTATAAGGTAATGATTTTGAAGTTAAAAGGTTAACTTTTAGTCCAGCAGCAGGGGAACAGAGATGTTACTGGCTTTAAGGTGATCTTGCTCAAACCTGTTGGTTGATGTTGCTGGGGATTCCTGTGTACCTGCAGAGAAGCACTTCTGAGTCTTTGACATCCTCTCTAAAAGCAAAAGTTCTTGATTTACCCCCAGTTAGCTTTGGCTAATGACCTCTTGTGACATACACTGAACTTTGTCTTGTGTGATAAGGTTTGGGGTTTTTATATTAATTTCAAATGAATGCAATGAGTTTTACTACTGAACCACTCCAGATGGGAAGGAGTTTGGATCCAAATTTTCAGCCTCCTAAGAGGCACACAGTATCAGGTTGACATTTGGGTACCTTCTCTGAGGTGCTGCCACTTTATATAGTGTTGTATTCACCATTCCTGCCTGGGTAATTTTTCCTCTCATCCTTTTTGTTTCTTGCTTTTGCTCAGATTTGGCTTCTTAGAATAAATTCTGCGTCTTGGTTAAGACCAGGCAAGGGTTTCTTTTCCTGATTTGAGTGGAACTTATTCATAGAGGAAAAGCAAGACTGACTAAACAAAAAGAGGAGGGTTGTGCTACATAAGCAAATATGCAGTATTATGTTCTTAATTTTTTGTATTTATTATCATTTGATGTAAGTGATGCTTAAAACACTTCCAAAATTGCTCCCACATTAATACTTCCACTTGATTGGCATTAGTAATGTGCAGGACTGTTCTTAACCTTGTGAAGGTCTTCCAGAGGCTCAGAGTGTTTTCAGAAATTTGATGTAAAATTTTGGTCTTTTAACTGGAATCATTAAAACTATTTATTTTCCTCACTCGGTATGTCTCTAGAACTGTAGAATCCTCAGCCTCTGCTAAATGTGAACTTTCTGTGTCATTATAGGGTGTTATTTCCAGCCTCCTTTCCTTTCTGGATACTACAGTGTAATTAGGATGTGGATTTTAGTTTTTTTCTCATTCACCAAAGCTTTGGTGATTCTGGAATTGGAGGCTGGGAGCTGCCCTTGTCAGGGCTGTGATAGTCTGTGAGTTCTCCCAGGTACTTGTCAAAAAGCAAAGTTTGTTGTTCTCTCATTAGCAAATGAGAGGGTGAATGAAGGAATGTTTGGCCTGTGGAAATGAGGTGTTCCAGACAGAAGAAATCAGTGTACTTTGGTGCTGATGGGGTTAAACTGGACTTTGTCAGGCTTTAAGATACCTTGGTGCTTAAAATAAATTAAAGCAGACTGCTTGTGCTCCAGCAAGTTTGATTTATTTTTAATTTGGCTAAGTTTACTTTGAAGCAGCAGTGGCATGGGGAGTCCTGGGGGCTGTGCCTGGCTCTGGTCCAGAGGGTGCCTGTGGACATCAGGTGGATGCTCAGCAGGCTCCTGTAAGCACAGGCTGGCCAGTGCTTTGCCTGCCTGTGGAATACTTGGCTTCATTTGCTTTAAGGCAGGAAAAACAGTGGGAAAACAGTGGTGCCCAGACCTGGCATGGTGAGAGACTTTCTTACCCTGTAGTAATCCCTTCAGAAATCCAGGTGAAACAGGGATTGTGGTTCTGCAGGCTGAGCTGTGAGACTGGAACTGCTAATTCAGAGCATTATGGACTGTTCCCAGTAGTGACCAAGGGTTCTCTTTAATTTTGACAATTAAATTAGTTTTCTGCTTGTTGTTGAGATGTACAAGAACAGTGTTGAAAATGGGAGGACATGGGTATTACCAGTCATGCTGGGAGCAGGCTGCTAACACCCTTTTATCTCCATGGGGAGCCAGCTGGCTCTGCTGGCATCAGTCCTGATGGTGGAGGTGGGTGTTGGGAGCCTGTGTGATGTGTCTCCCTTCTGCTCCCCTTCTGGGACCCTCTCCCTGGGTCACCTGTGATAGTCTTTTATGCAGCCAAGTAGTTGCTTTGGGGTATTACAAATTTCATGTTGAATGGAACTTTTTTTCCCAGCATTCAGCCTGCAGACTCACCTTGTCAGTGGTATCCATGTTCCTCTGGAAACCAGCTGCTTTATCTCCCTTGGCATGGACAATCTACACCAGAGCCTGCTGTGGTTAACTGGGATGTGAAATCTGGCTAGGCTTTCTCAGTGTTGTTTCTCTGCCTGTTAACAGAGTATTTGTGAATGTGTTTGTGAAGAACACCAGGTTTTTTTGGTGAAATGACCAACTTTTCTTCTAGGACCAAAGACTACGATGCTTCGTCTGGCTGTAAAGTTTTTCCCTCCAGATCCAGGTCAGCTGCAAGAGGAATATACTAGGTAAAGTATTTTTAGAACTACTGGACTTGTATTATGTACTGATTTAATAGAGTAGGAAGGCAGCACAGCTGCTTCCAAGCAAAGCTGAGATGGAAGATGGGTAAAAGAGCACTTAAAGTGAATGTTACAGTTTCAGCAGACATGTGTTGGCAGACGAATGTTATCAGAAAAAATACTTTTCAAAACAGAAAACAGCACAGTCCTTGAAAACAGAGAAGAAAGTGTAACAAACACTCTGGAAGGGAGATATGATAAAATAAAATGCAGCTGGAAAAAAAAAAAAAAGAAAATTTGGGAATGGAGGGACTCCAAGCAAATGAATTGGGATGAAATGATGTGCATTGAAAAGGACTGAAACTTGCCAAAATTATACTTACTGAAATCCCCAAATCAGGGAACGAAGTCAAACAAATGTTGTCAGAAAAAATACTTTTCAAAACAGAAAACAGCACAGTCTCTGCTTAGGGTTAGGCTTTCCAGCATCGTGGTGTCAAGGGAGTCAGAGTATACAGAAAATATTAACATTTATAAACAGTGTCTATAAAAAATAAATATAAAATAATCAGCACATACTTTAACAAGTGATTTAAACTCCCAAAGCTCACACTTGCACACTTTGCTGTTCACATTTTTCACCCTGCTAATCATGGGTCATTTTTGCTGATTGCTAATTGATCTATGGTCAATTAAGCAGCCCTATTCACCTGCCATCACCTGGGGACCTGGTTTGAAGTCTGTGCCTCTAAAAAGGACATTACCCAGATGCTGGTGTTTAAAGAGCTCTCATTTAGTGCTTTTCACAGTTCCACTACTTGTAATTGGAATTCCTCTTAGAGAGGTTCCTCATTATCCTTCGGATGTGTTTAAGAACAAACCAGCTTGATAACTGTTGTGATTGTCTCTTGTAAGGAGAAAGACTATCTAAATATTTCCTTTGCGCCAAGTTTTCTTTTGTTAACTGCTGTTTCATATGAGAAATTCATCAGGAATACAGCTTTTTAGAGCAGAAACTGTATTTTGCCTATTTATTGAGTATTTATGGTCTGCACTTAAAGCATCTGGGCAGTTAATGGTGCTGTTAATGATAATGTATTCTTTATTGTAAGTGCACTGAAGAAACTGAGAGAGCTCATCAGACATGCAGAAAGCAGAGCACACTATTTGAGAAGCCTTTAATACATATTTACAGTACTTTAAAATTTAAAAACCCCCCAACCATTCAAAATGTATAACTTTTATTATCTTTTTGCTTCAGGAATAAAGTTTTAAAATAAATTCTTCTTTAAAAAATATTATTGCTATCTCTCACAGTGTAATTCAGTAAAAAAAGATCAGTCTGTCAGTTTGGAGGTTTGTAGTAGTGAGTTGTTGCCTGTTTACTGGAGTCCTTACTGTATCTTCCTCTAAGTAAAAGGAACAGCATACAAAACTGTTAAACAAAAATGATTCCTCTTCAACAACTGAATGGGAAATATTTTAGTTGAACTAATGAAGCAGTATAAGAAAAGTAAATTGAACTTCTTACTGTCTTTGTAGGCTGCTAATATAGTTCTGGAAAATACAACTGCTGGGTAGATTAGTTGAGTGCTAACGGAAGTGCTTATCAGTTTTCCTAACAAAATACTGGAATCAGTGATGTTCTTCCATCTTTTTTTTTCTAACAGATAAGATCACTTGAACTGTTCTTAAAGTTTCTTTCCAGCTAAAGATGACAGCTGCTGTTACTGCACAGATGAAGCCTGTTTAAAACATGGTTTTCCTTCACAGGTTATTTTGGTTTGATTTGACACTCCTTGGTAGCCAGGGTTGTTGTTACTCTTTGGAAAGTGGAAGGATCAGGACAAGCTCCTTTTAAAACCTTCTGCTCGGTTGTTCTGTTGTCCTTTCCTGTGTCAGGAGGGTCTGTGTGACTGCAGCCTTGTCCCTCTCCTCCAGGTACCTGTTTGCATTGCAAATCAAGAGGGACCTGGCGGAGGAGCGACTGACCTGCAGCGACAACACGGCTGCTCTGCTGGTCTCCCACCTTCTGCAGTGTGAGTATCCCAGCTGGGCTGGCCCTGCTCGTGGTGCCAGTGCTAACCCACCTTAAATCACACATGCAAGCTTTTGGTAATGGAAAGAAGTCTGTGTCTCACCATATTTCCTTCTCCACACACTGTAAATATGTTGATTTTCAACCCTGGGGTGGTCATCAGGGCTGGCGTGGGGAGGAACAGCTGGTGCTTATGTGTGAGGTAAATTTTGCTTCAGGGGGGTAGTACAAAACCAACCCCTTGCTGTTTTCCTGGCTCTGCAAGCTGTGTTGCCAGCACTCCACGTCTTCCAGACAGCTGTTTCCACCTGTCTCTGTGCTCCCTCAGCTTCACTTCTCACTTTCCCTGTGCCTGGGAAGAGATGGCTGTACAGGAACGGGGCTGAAACACAACTAGAGCCATGCTGGAACAGGTTCCTCAGTGGGGCTGTCAGCAGCTTTCCTGCTCGCTGGGACTGAAAATGGAAATGGGAAGCAATTTTTTTGGAAGCACTCCATGCTGCTGCTGGCTCAGTCTGTATGTGCTTGAAGGCCTAAAATGTGGCCTTTGAGAGGAGGAGGATGGAAACCTTGAGTGAGTTCAGGCACCCAATTGCTGGAGCAGCAGCTGAAGTGTTCACAGGTCTGCAACCTGACCTGCAGGCAGGGCCTTTGGTGGCTCTTTGCTGGCTGGAAGCAAAAGCTGATCAAGGATGCTTCTTCACATGTGCACTGCTAAATAGTTACTGGTTGTCTAATTCTGCAATGCAGTATAGTAACACAGTTATAATAGTATTACTTCTGGTGAATTTTATTGGAAGAGCAAATCTGTCTTGTGTGTGTGCCATCAGTGAGTGACACCATTAAAACCTGCTTGTGATTTTCCAGCACTGGAGCTGGTGAGTGAATCTCACCATCCGGCCTTGCTTAGCTTGATCCTGCTCTTCTGCAAGATGTGAGAAAGAATAGGTTTAATTTTCAACAGAAATTATTTTACAAAAGCCCCTTTCAGTATTTTTTACTCGTTCTTTCATGTGCTGGCTTGATTCTAAACAGGATTTGCTGTGTTCCTGTTAAGAACAAGCCCATTCCTATCTCTGACAGCAGCTGATGGCAGATGCAATGGGGAAGCCCTCAGACACAGAGCAAGCATATGGCAACTCTTCCTTTGCTGCATCCATCCCATAATCACTGCACACACAGCATCACAGATTGACTCTGCATCCGTGTTTGGTTGCCCTTGTATTTGTCTAATTTTTGAATTTGCTTATATTTTTGGCATCCTTCCACAGAAATGAGCTTCACAGCTTAGTTTTTGGGAAGTTTTTAGGATAACTAATATACTTCTATCTTTTAAAACCTTTTGTGTTTGAATTTAACATTGCAACTTCACATTTTATTATCAGAAAAAGTAAATTACTTCTAAAAAATTATTTATTCAGCTTGTAATTTTTATATACATTTGCCATATGTTCTGCCTGCCTTGTGCTTTTCTATGCCACGCCAAAGACTTCTGATCATTTAGTGTTGTATCAGATGGAAGCTGTTCTGCACTTTACAATAATGCTTTCTTCGTCTGTAAATCTCTTCCTAAATTCACAGCATTGCATCTGAAAGACATGGATATGTGAAGGGGAGACCAAAATTCCAGATGCAATTTGCCATCCTCCCAAGTAGCCTCGCCTGTTACTATTTTGCATATAATTAGTGAAAAATAAATTGAAATATGCTGTTTGGCATAAGGTATCTGTAAGGAAAAAATGTTCAGACCACCTCAACAGGTCCTCTACAACTCTCACATCTTGCACCTTTAAGAAATCTTAAATTTTCCAGACAATGTTCAAATACTGCTGTAATCCCCAGGAAGTTAGCTTGGGATAAATGTGGATAAATGTGAAATTTGGTAAAAAGTTGGATACAAAGCACCACGCACAAATTTGAAGCACTTAAAGGCTCTTGGGGTCTCTAATTCCTTACCAAGTATTTTCTGACACTGATCCTTTTCCATTGTTTCTTCTTACTCTGACACTGTGTTGTTCTCTGTTGTAGCTGAAATAGGGGATTTTGATGAATCAGAAGATCGAGAACACCTTAAAACAAACCAGTATTTGCCAAACCAGGAAAAACTTGAAGGGAAGATCCTGGAGTTCCACAGGAAGCATGTGTAAGTGAGGATTAATGTAAACCACCAATGTAGCCTTGGGGCAGTAGATGGGCTTGCCCGGGGAGGTCGAGCAGCTGTGTGATAGGATGACATTAAGAGTGTGTAAATTAAACACCATTTGAGCAAGAAAAGTTGGGTGTAGCAATAGTTACATAGTCAGGATGGAGCTGTTGGGCAGTCGTTTTTCTCAAGTGATTTTTGCAGTGTACCTTTAATAACGTGCCAAAGTAAGCTGTCAGGTAATGATGGGTTTAGGCAAAAGAATTCTTCAGAATTTCCCTTCTACAACGTTTAAGCTCAGTTTTGCCAGCATACGCAGAGCTCTTGCTTTTGTCTAAATAATTAGAAATCAATTGCATCGTATTCTTTTGCTACACATTAAGCATAAGGGAGATGGAGAAGGATGGAAGGAGTGGGGAAGAAATAACTTCCATCAGAATTCATGCAATACCATATCTTCCAGCTGGGTATTTTTGAAAAAAGGGAAGATTGTTGGTGACAAAGAAACTCTGCCACAAATATAAAAGTAGTTCCAATTTGAAGTTCTTTTATAAATTGTGAATATCCACACACAGATTTTCTTGTGCATGGTTGTGTGTTTTAATCCAAACTTAGATTTTCCTTTGCTCTCTGTGGGTAAATTCGTGGATTGGTGCGGACTGATTTTCTTTAAAGACAGAACAAAGGTTTTTCAAGGCAGCATCTGTGTTTAAAGACACATCCTGTAGTACTGGAAAATCAATTCCTGAGAATTTCAGTAATTAACTATTTGCTGTTTATGATCAGTCATTTTAGCTTGTACTGAAATTATTGCTAATGATGAAATTTCATCTTTGTCGATTCTTCATGAAATCAGGTGGTTACTTTTTTCTGCTTTTGAACCTTGGAGGTGCATGTGGAAATGAAGGAAAAAAAATGCTTTTAAGTAATTTGAAGTAATTTTGAAGTAAATTAAAATACATGGTAGGATTCTTCACCTTGGGAGAAGGTAGATGGAGGAGGGAAACCATTCATTTCATTATTTTTCTCTTGTCAAAAGAAAAGTGCTGGAAGAATTAGTAACTTCAAAGCAAATTAGAAGGGGAACATCCTTTTCACAGAACTGGTAATGATGTTGTGATACTACTGCAAGGTGCTGTAGGGTCTGAAGCTACAAATGGGCCATGCAAGGTTTTGATGACACCATGCAGTGTAGGCTGATGGCTCTCAAATTTGAGGTGAAATGTGGGATTTTTAGATCTAAGTATCCCCAGAGCATGGACAGAACAACCAGTGTTAGTCACGTACCAGGATTCTGTTGAGTTGCTTCTGCTTGTGGGGAATTTTCCTGGTTTGCTTCTCTTGATGGAAGGGTTGTGACTGTCTTCTGAGTCAGGGACTGGTAGTTTTGTTAAATGGATTTGAGCTTTTTTTTCCAAACGAGTTACTTCTGATCACTCGTTACAGTAAGGAAAGTTTGTATTTTTGCCTGTCAGGAAGGTGTCAGAGGAAGGGTAATAGGTAAAGATTCCTTGCTTCATAAATGTCCTTTTCAAAATTAGTTTAATGAGAATTGCATTTAATACAGCCATATTATTAAAATGATTGTAAATCTTATTTTAAGGCAGTGTTTTAGAAGTGTACATGCAAGCCATGTTAAGATTAACAGCTGAGGCACGTAATTAGAAAAGGTTATCATGGAATGTTAGAGATAGCTGGGTACCTTGAAGGCATGTTTCAAATTTCCCCTGTGCCTTTGGAAACATTTTTGTTAGAGAGATGTCATTTTGCAAGCACTGCAGTCTTAAAATTAGCTGTGGCTTCCATGGTTTAACCCCAGCTCAGCCCCGTGAAGCTGCTAGCTCCCCCTTGGTGGGCTGGGGGAGAGATTTGGAAGGGTGAAAGTGGGAAAATTCACAGCTTGAGATACAGACAGTTTAAACAGGTGAAGCAAAAGCCTCACACTCATGCAAAGCAAAACCAGGAATTCATTCCTGAATTCCCACGGGCAGGCAGGTGTTCAGCCATCCTCAGGAAAGCAGGATCCCTTCACGGGTAACAGTGCCTTGCGAAAACAAACAACATCACTCCAAATGTCCTCCTTTCCTCCTTCTTCCCCCAGCTTTGAATGCTGAGCATGAGGCCATATGGGATGGAATATCCTTGGGGTCAGTTGGGATCAGCTGTCCCGGCTGTGCCCCTTCCCGAGTCCTTGTTCCTCTCCCAGCCCCTCCCTGGTGGAGCTGTGTGTGGAGCAGAACAGGCCTTGGCTCTGGGTGAGCTTTGCTGGGCAGTAAGGAAAACACCCCTGGGTTATCAACTTTGTGTCCAGCTCAAAGAGAAATCACAGCGTGGTACTGGGTACTGTGAAGAAAATCAACCCCAGCCCAAACTAGCACACACAGCCCTTCTCTCTTCCCTTGCTCAGGGAGTATTGACCATCCTTTCCCATCTTTAGCAGTTGAGGAGGGTTCTGTGTTTATTCAGTGCAGACACATTTTTCCTCATTTCTGTTCCAAGGAGCAGGCAGGAGCAGGGACCTGGGAATTTGGCTTTTTCCTGGTGTTGCACAGTGCAGTTGGACAGACAGAATTGCTTCTCTCTCGTATTATCCTGATGTGTCATGTTTTTACTTTTTTGGTTCATTTTAATTTTTTATTTCCTTTAATTATTGTTTCCATATTTTCCTTTAGCAGACTAATATTTTAGAGGCCAGGTTGGATGGGGCTCGGAACAGCCTGGTCTAGTGGAAGTTGTCCTTGCTCATGGCAGGGGATGGGACTGGATGATCTTTAAGGTCCCTTCCCACCCAAACCATCCTGGGATTCTGTGATTCTTCCACTGATGATTGCTCCTGACAGAGATTTCTTGTACAAACCAGGTGTCCAGGAAGAGAAACCCATTTCTGGCTGGTTGGCTCATCTCCTCCACATTGTTTCTGCGGCACTTTCTTTCTGCCCAGTTTTCCTTTTTTTTTTTAAATTGCTTCACTGTAGCTTTTAGAAGTGGTAGAACATCATCACCCTCAATAAAACAGAACCTGTGGATCCAATCCATCCTGTATATAGAGAACGTTGTAATTGGAAATATGGCAATCGAATGCTTGTTTTCTATTAAACACATTTTTTTCTTTTATATTTGTAGATACTTCCTTTTACTTTCAAAAATATAGGAATATGGTTTCCATACTTTGCAAATGTAGTAATGGTAAACAAGATGAGTTCTGTTTTTGGTGTAGCACATTAGTTATTGCTTCAGGAAGAGCCTGAATTAACTTACTTTAATTCTATAGTTTATTAAAAATAAAAGATGTACATTTTGTAGATGGTGTATTGGTGCTGGTGCAGTTAATTCCTGGCACCCAGACACTCAAAATACAATGTTTTCTGCCTTCCTGTGAGTAGTAGAATACCTGCTGTGAGGTGAGTGCAGGATTCAACGTGACACATTTTGCCTGTGTTCACATGTCTGTGGTTTCTTTGTCTGTACATACATAAATCAGGAAAGAACTGGAAGATTTAATAGATTTATATTTACATTTACTGTTATCCCTCACATCCTTTCTCAACTTTTTACCTTAGTTGTCCATGAATTTAAATTCTTGAAGTTGTGTGTAAATTAGAAAATCTCTAACTTGACACTTCATCCTTAAAGTTCTATATTAATCACTGGGTTTAAATGCTGTGTAAATCACCTAACACTTGACAGCATTTATTTTGAATCTATTGCCATGGGAATATTTTATCACAACCAATGTTTGTCTAGCTGGATGGTTGTAAGGACCCTGTACACTAACACCTATTGCACTGACAGCAGTTTTTGCTGGAAATACTGATATTAGTGTGTCGTCCATTGACCTGGGGAAGATTAAGTAGATTTATCTGCTTAATGGCTGAACAAAATTAGAGCAGATTGTTTTGGGGCTGGGCCGTGCAGCTAAGCCTGCAGGCAGCATCTGAGGGCAGTTTCTGAAACTGCCTCTCTTTGTACCCGTCTGTGGTACAGTCAGAGCTGCCTGGCTCTGCTCCCAGCTCCTCCACACCAGGCTCAGCGTTCTTTGGTGGGTGCAGGCAGGTTGTGTGCAAGTGAACACTCTTCAAATTGGCTGGTATCTTATTTTTAATTTTTTTTCTGAGACGTGCTGTGCTTTGGATCATATCTAATGGTACACGAAATAACTGTCAGTGGTTCTACATTAGTTGCACCAGGCTGTTCATGAGGAGTTTTTTGCATTATAGAGCTCCAGTCTTCTAGTTGCCATTTTTTTGTTTTGCCTTCCTTCCCTTCCAACCCTCCTTCCCAACCTCAGCACCCTCTTTAAAAGACAAAGCCCTGCTTTCATTCTTAATGTCGCTGTATTCAGAAGAATTATAGCAGGAATTAGTGTGGGTGGGAGTTACACACAGTGCTCTCAGAGTGTAACTCAGGAAGCTCTTGCCAAAAGTAGGATTTATGATCTACCTCTTTTGTCTTGGATGTATTTAATAAATAGGAACCATGGTACTCCAGCTTTTTTGCCGCAGTTAAGGAATCTGTGGTGGAAATGGAAACAACACTTAAAGCCAATATTCAAAGCACTTTCTCCAGTGTTACTCATTTCAGTGAGGGGAAGAGAAATTTGCTTTACCAGTTGAAACTCTTAGACATAACTAGTACATGTAGTAGTAACAGTGGTAGAAATGCAGCTACAAGACTCTGTAATTTGGCATTTCTGTTTCCATTTGAAATCAGGTTTTTGTCCCTCTTATATTCTTCCCTTTATATTACATGGTCACATAACTCTGACATTTGGATGAGGGTGGATTACGGGCTGAGCTTGTAGAGGCAGGAATGTCATTGAGTCCCTGCCTTCTGCAGCTGGCAAAATAAATTCGTGATTTCCTGCTGTAGTGTTTTAGATTCTTTGTTTTCCCCTCCAGAATGAACAAGGCAACAGAACACTGCTGAAATCCTGTTGTCAAACATGTGTGCATTCTTTCTCAGGGCATTTTGTGTATCTGTGTGTTTACACTAAAGAGCATTTTAGTGAGTATCAAAGAAGCATTGCTTTTTCTAACAACTTCTGTTTTTAAAACCGTAGCATATGAAATAAGTTTCATAATTGTATTTTGAATTGTAGAGACAGTTCCTACTTGGAGTTAATATTATATTGTCATCATCCCTAGTTCTGTTAAATTCAAATGTAATAATCATTCATTTCAATATTCTCTATTTATATTTCTAAATAATCTATATGGAACTAAACAATTGTTTATTCTAACACATGACTCTAGGTAGGTAGAAGGAGGTATTTTAAGGAGTATGACTAGAAAGGCCAGTCAAGGGAGCAGGAGAATTTATTTAGTACTGATGTTGTGGTTGGCACTGCATAGTACACAAAAATAGGTAATGCTAAAAATAGTTTATCATCTGTTTTAATAAAATGAACTGCAGATTTATGGAAGGAAGGCCATTTTCTTCTTGGAAAAAAAGGCTTGTAAAATTTGCTTAGTCTGTGTGTGCAGGAATGCAATCTGGTTTCAGCACTGCTTGTTTGTAAATGGAATAATAATAGTTTTTTAGCACCTGTGTCTTCCTTGTACCATTACATTTACCCTCGTGAACTTGCACATGGAATTAATTTGGTATTTATTATTTCTAATCATTGTCAGCAGTGATGTAGGGGGTCAGTTTATCCAGCTGTGGCTGATACAGCCTCACTGCCCTGAATGCCCCAGCAGGTCCTGTGCTGCTCGTGTTTCATAGAATTCCAGAGTGGTTTGGGATGGAAGGAACCTTAAAGTTCACCTTGCTTCGACCTGCTGCCATGGGCAGGGACACCTTCCACTGTCCCAGGGTGCTCCATGCCCCGTCCAACCTGGCCTTGGACACTTCCAGGGATCCAGGGGCAGCCACAGCTTCTCTGGGCACCCTGTGCCAGGGCCTCAGCACCCTCACAGGGAACAATTTCTCCTAATGTAATCCTAATCTCATCTCTTTTAGTTTAAAACCATTCCCCCTTGTCCTATCACCTTCTGCCTGTATAAAGTCCTTCTCTCTTTTCTTTATAAGACCTTTTTAAGTACTGAAAGGCCACAGTGATGTCTCCCTGGAGCCTTCTCTTCTCCAGGTGAACATCCCCAGCTCTCCCAGCCTGGATTCAGAGCAGATGGGCTCCAGCCCTTGGAGCATCTCTGTGCCCTTCTCTGGCCTTACTTCATCTTAGGGAGTGTCCACTTATGCTGGGGACCCCAGATCTGGAGGAAGCTCTGTGGTGGATTTTCCTTGGGGTTAGCACAGGAGAGGGTTCTCCTGCTTTTCCTGGTTCTCCGGGACCATATTATGCCTGAAACTGGGTAGTAGTGTTTTCTTGCAGGATGTTTGTGGTTCAGAGACCTGCTTGGGTGACATGCTTATGTTTGTGATAAAGACTTTTTTGCTTTGTAGTGTAACTGGGGCATGATCAGTAGCAACAGTTGGACTTGATCATCTTCAAGGTCTTTTTCAGCCTTAATGATCTTATGATTTATGATTCTAAGAACTCCTTCATTTCCACAGCACCATTTGCTCGTTCAAGGAGGATCTTTAGCTCCTTGTCAGAACCCATGAACCTATAGAGACTGTTTTGACTTACAAAGTTCTTGTCAGTACAAGTGCCCGCTGAAAATGCACTACAATCTACCACACTCCCTCTCATGCAGAAAAATGGGGGGGGATTGAGTTAAAAAAAAGGACTATTTTCATGCAGGAGAGCAAAATGTTAGTGGTTTGACATCAGCTAACCTGGGGAGCAGTCAGTGAGGGCTGAAACTGTGATGGGTGGGTGCCAGAGTCATGAACAGTCTCTGTGTTGCTGTTTTGGATGTTGTGTGTCCTTACAGAGCTGTTGCTCCTGTCTGTGTACAGCTTCCTTCTGTTTTTGGGGTAATTTTGACAGCAGATGAGATTTCATTTTAAAGATCCTTCTCTGGATTCCTTGGCAGGGAGAGAATTATCCAGCCAAAGACTGGGAGAATGTGTTGCACCTGGTAGTAATAGAGTAATGATTTTGTGGTCCCAAAACCTGACCTGAAAGGGGTCATTCTGTTGCAATATTTACATTTTTTCTGTTTGGCTGGCTGTGCAACTCTACCAGCTCTCATTTCTTATCTTAGTTAATGCTAATGTGTACACAAGCAAGCAGAAGGAAGAGCATTCTGGATTGAATTTGGATTTGTTTAACCTTATAGTTTCTAAACTGAAAAAGCTCTGAGCTAATTAAAATCTCTTTCAGGATCTGTCTTGGTATGCATTTGACATTGGCCATCAGCTGTGTCATTAGAGAACTTTGAGTGTAACACATGACTTGGAGTGAAACCACCCAACTAGATGAGACAGAAAATTCTCATTTAGTGCCAGAGTTCAGACTTAAGTGTGTTAGCCATGTTGGCAGTGTTGTAGAATCAGATTGTTCTTCAAACTTTCCTTTTTTCCCTCATTGTAGGGGTCAAACTCCTGCTGAATCTGACTTTCAAGTGCTTGAAATTGCCCGGAAACTGGAGATGTATGGCATCAGATTCCACCTTGCCTCCGACCGCGAGGGCACCAAAATCAATCTGGCGGTTTCACACATGGGCGTGCTGGTGTTCCAGGTACGGCGGGGGTGGCAAACAGTGTCTGTCCGTCCTTTGGCACGTCTTGGAGCTAAGTCTCTCATTTTAACATCAAGTGTCTCTGATGTCTCGAAAATTTAATGTGTTCTATGGTCAAGCAATGTCATTTAAGCCCCTGAAATACTGTTTGGTGCAGCTTGTTCTTGTGCAGAGTGACGAGCATCAAAACCAAGTGACAGTAAAGAGGGGCTTTGTTCGAAGTTAGGTGTGTGATCAGAGAAAATCATCAATTCATTTGGAGCAGCCCTGGGACAAGTCTGTCATCCTGGACTTTTGGTTCGGTTTCTCTTCATATTCCAGTGTATTTTTGCTGGGATATTGTTGCTCTTAGTGTATAGGAATGCTGATTGATTGGGGTGATTGGACCAATTAGTGTTACCATGCTTGTTGGATTAAATAAGCGACTCAGTGCTCAGGGTCCTGTTTATGAATGCAATGGCGCTGTTTTCCTCTCCCCAAAACACATAGGCAGCGGATCTACTGAAATATTTCTGTTTGGGTGCTCAGCTGTGTCTTACCTGTTCTTCGGTTACTGTGGGACAGCTTCTTTTGGAGGTGCATCGGCCACTGCAGTGCTGTAATTCCTCTCGGACTGCTCAGTGGCCTCTCTTGTTTAAGGGAATATTGTCACCAGAACTGAAAATCCAGCTGAATGTGTCCACATACACGTCTGTATACCCACAACAGAATTTTGTTTGGCACTCTGCTTTTCTGAAACTTTTGCTAACGTTCAATTGTTCTCATTTCAATTCAGGGTAACACAAAAATCAATACCTTCAACTGGTCCAAGGTCCGTAAACTGAGCTTCAAGAGAAAAAGATTCCTTATTAAGCTCCACCCAGAGGTCTGTGTAAGTTTTACTGTAATACAGACTGGTCAGTGTTGAAAAAAATGCCTATGCTTCATTTTATTATGAACGTTTCTGAGTTTGTGATTTTATAAAACAGCCTCAGCTGGGCAGGCTTGGCTTCATCATTCAAGTATAAATCTTTCCTTTCTCATCCCACAACTTAGGATATTTAGGTTTTGTGTTTCAGTCTCAGCTTACCCTTAACACATGCTTACACGTGTGTAAATGTAAGACAGCAAAACATTACTAGACCCAAGCATTTGGTGCACCCTGTCTCAGTACTTCTACTTTGAAAAATTACATTCACTTTCTTGATTCAAATGAGAATTGCTTGGTACACCTCAGGTAGGAATAGGTGGCTGAAATGATATTGTTGTAGCTTAATTTTAAGGATGGTGTGGTTACTCTTGCTTCATCTTTTCTATACATCTCTGTAGCACAAGTGTTATTTTTCATGCTTAGCTGATTTACAGTAGATGTTTTTGATTGCAGATGTCATCACAGTTGTTGCTGCTTCCACGCTGGATGACTAGATTGCACTCAGTGTTTAGTTTATATTAAAATAGAGGAAAAAACCAACTTTGGATGTAATATAATTTCATGTATCAAGGACACCTGAAACAGGACACACTTGGAGCATTGTGTCTCACAAAGAGCCCTTCAGAAATTTCATGGGGTAACTGTACTCTGACATATGCAGTATTTTCCAGTTTTGTTTAAATTTCAGGGAGAGAAGCATCAGAACTCCTAAAAAATGAATAGTATTTTAAAATAGCTACTATTTCACTTAAATATTTAAATTTCTTTGGAATTTCTAAAGGTGGGTTATATTGAGCATGTTTCTAAAGTCAAGTGCTCTTGAAACACTTTTGCAGTTTCAAGGTAAGCAAGCATTTTTGAAAGCTATAAAATAATTTTTAACTGCATTCAGAATCACTCCCATTGTTTTATGGCATATGAGAAGTGACTTAGAAAATCCTGCATCTTGTTGGAGTTCAGCTTTTTTGTTGGCACCCACATGTGCCTTCCTTTTCTCCTTGTAGTCATTTTAGGTGCTACTGAACTTCTGTGTTTTTTTTTTTTTCCCCAGGGCCCGTATCAAGATACATTGGAGTTTCTTTTGGGAAGTAGGGATGAGTGTAAGAACTTCTGGAAAATCTGTGTTGAGTATCACACGTTCTTTAGGCTCTTGGACCAGCCAAAGCCAAAGGCTAAAGCAGTGTTCTTCACCAGAGGGTCATCGTTCAGATACAGGTAGGGAGAAACACAGCAGCCTCATTATGTCTTAAAAAATGAGATCAAAAGGAAGAAGTATTCTAAAGTCATTCCATTTCTAATGCTCATCCTCTGTGTTTGATAACCTTTGTACTTCTGTGGGTTCACAGTGGACGAACACAGAAGCAACTAGTGGATTATATTAAGGACAGTGGGATGAAGAGAACCCCATATGAAAGGTAAGATGAAATAGCTTTGTAAGGCAAAACACAGCTGAGACTTTCACAGTGCCCTCATTGCCTAAATTTCAGTGTTTTAATGCTGCTTGGAGGCAGGCTTATTCTCAGTTACTGAGGTTTCCCTCAAACTTAGCTAAAGGTAGCTAAAATAAAGTGTAACAAATGTATTATTTTGTGATGATATAAGCAGCTTAGGAAAGTTTTGGTACCACATTTTGATGTCTGTGGGCAATGTGTGGCTTAGCTGTCTGAAAGTTCAGCACATACTGAAGATGCCATAATGGTAGTGAGGAACTGTCTGTGTGCCACTGTAGCTGTGCAATCAGCCAGTGGCAGAGCACATCATGGAACTTGGGATCTGCAGCTTTGAAACGGTGACCTTAAATACTCAATTGTTTCTAAACATATAAATATATAAATTCAGAATGTGGGTTTTCATTATAAAACTGTTTTTTCCTTACTTGACTGTAAAGCTGTCCTGTCTACAGGTGGGAAACTCCTCCTACTCCAAATCTAATCCAAACTACATGTGGGAAACTCCTAATCCAAAATATTATAGGGACTTAATAGGAATTTTAAAGAGTTTGCATTAATCTACTACTAATAAATATTTTTAATGTCTTAGACTCCAGTTGAGCTCCTTTTCTATATGAAAATTTGATTTTCTGTTTAATTATTGACATAGAATGAATCTAACCACGAGTGTAATGCAGGATGCCACTTTTTGGAGTCTTAACATACAGAATTTTATATGGTTGACTGAATTTGTAAAAATCTGTACAATTGTTGCAGATTAGCTCATTCTGGTTCTGAAGCCATTCATCTGCAGATGTTTATGATAATGACAAAGGATGGAGTTAAACTAAAATGTGCTGTTTAGTATCCAGTTAGTGTTCAGCCCCAAGTTGTTCTTGAGTTCTCCTTTAGTGGTACCAAGAGTTCCTCGTGAGCCAAGTGGGGGTCAGGCTCTTCTCCCACATTAACAAGTGACAGGACAAGAAGAAACAGCTTCAAGCTGTGCCATGGGAAGTTTAGGTTGGATAAGGGGAAAAATTTCTTCACTGAAAGGGTGGTCAGGCAGTGGCACAGGCTACCCAGGGAAGTGTTGGATTTGCCATCCCTGGAGGTGTTCAGAAAGTGTGGAGATAAAGCGCTTGGGGACATGGGTTAGTTTTGGGAGAACAGTTGGACTTGATGGTCTTAGGGGTCTTTTCCTACCTTAACGATTCTCTGATTCTGTGAATGATCTGGATGTTGCTGTGTTCCGTTTTTGTACGTTTCCTACTCTTGCATCATTTAATTTACAACTCTTTTGACCTTTTAAAACTTGAACTAGTTATCAACAAAACATGATAAAATAGAGCTGGAGATGTTTCTGTTGTCTACTGGAATGGCAGTAAGTGATGGGGGAAGGAATGAGGCTGATGCATGTCTTGGATGCTGACAGGCTGCTCTGTTCCACAGGAGGCACAGCAAGGTCAGAGCGTCCACTCGCACCTCGAACACAGACGTGCCAAAGCAGGTCAGTTCTGCACTTCAGGGGCATGGACCAACAGCTTTCCAAGGCCATAGTGGAGGAGTCAGCTCACCAGAATTGCTTCCACTGTTTGCTCTTTGTCTGCCTGCACGGTTCTTTTTGTTGGTGTTACTGATCTGATAGTTGTAGCCAGTGGAGTGTAAAGTGACTAATGTTTTACACAAAGTTCCACTGAACTGAAAAGGAAATGTTGGACTTTCTAGTGTGTTGTTATTTCAGAGGATTAGTTTATCTCCAGGTACTCTCTGACTGCTCTCTGGCAGCCTCAAGGCAGTCTCAAGATGCCTTCTGCAGGACATGGCAAGAAATGATCATTTCACTGAATGCTCTTGTGTTACATGGGAGAGATTAAGGAAGCGTCACAGAGTTTCACTGTTATTTTGTTATTTTTCTGTGTGGATGCTTGTTCAGCTATAAAATATACATGCATTTAATTTTCCATCCAGTTATCAGAATTAAGGAAAAAAACCTTGCCTTTTACATGGGCTGCTGGATCAGGTTCTGTGCAGTGTTTGCTGTAAAGTGAGCTCCTGTGAAGCGTATATTCCTTCTGCATCTGGATGTAACTGGGTGTTACATTTGTTTTTATGTATTACAAAAACCTTTTTATCTGTTGTATTTCTGCTTTTTTTTTTTTTTTCCTTTTAGAGTGTCCCATTCACTGAGGGCTTGAGAACTCCAGGGTCTCCTGCCTCAACAGCTGCCCCCTTCCACTCGGTTCACTCCTTGGCCAGTCCTGCTTCTATCCTGCCCATGCTTGCTGAACCCAGCCCTTCCTCCTTGGACCCCCGAGCATCGTACACAAGGATTCCAGACAAAACCACTGCAGCACCAGTGGAAGAAGCGGGGAGGAAGCTGATGCAGCAGCCTGGATCTCCCGTGCTCCAAGGTGTTGGGTTTGGTAGTGTTGCAGGAAACTGTAACCCGTCTTGTCCTGTTGTTGAGAGTGGTTGCGGTGTAGATGTAGAGAGGGGTAGTAAGGAGAGCAGGGTTGCTGGTTGTAAAAATGACAATGATGAGGATGACTTTACCACAGGTGTATTCATTGCTGAAAAAGAGCAGCAGCGTGGCAGCCGAGGTGCCCCTCTTTTCACACTGACAAGTTCCCAGTTACAGGTCTCGGAGGAGTTTATTGATGATGACCCAGCAGAAATGTCCTTTTTTGCTGGGGGCTCTGAGGCATTTTCCTATGTGTACAGTGGGTTAGAATTAAAGGGTTCTGAGCTTTCTAAGTGTCTGTCAGAGTCGGCTGGTTTAACTGCAGATGCCCTCCAGCAAAACACAGTCTCTGCTCAGTCGAGCCCTGACAGGTACTCAACTGAGGCTGTGGATATGAATGTGGAGGAGGAGTTTGAATTTGAAGACGGGAGCGATTTCAACGGCAATGAGAGGCCATCAGACACCTCGGAGCTGTTTGAGGTGAAGGCCCAAGCGAGCAGAATGCAAAGCCTCCTGAGCCCCTCGGAAACGAGCTCCCTCATCAACAACCGCTCCGAGAGCAGCTCCCTCAACAACCTGCCGCTGAACGGCACCTCCTCCCTGCACACCTACGGCTCTGCCAACCATTCCGAGGCCAGCTCCATGCTGAACTTCCCTGCCTACTCCGTGCGCTCCGAGTCCAGCTCAGCCTTCCAGTTCACGGACATTATTGACCAGCTGGAGCAGCTGAGCTACCCACCCACCACCACAGAAGACTCCAGCAGCACGGACACCGACTCCTGGGACTCAGAAACGGCTGCGCCGCCGGATGTGAACCTTTTCTTTAGTAACCCCTTTGCTCAAACCACCGGGGACAATTGTGCCTTTGACTTTCAGAATAATTTTAAAAATCTCACGCAAGAAGACTGGACAGAGAAGTCACAAATCAATTGATTGTCTTGATTTTTGTGATGGATCCCTCTGTGCTGTTCAGGCTTGGAAGTCAATAGGGTGTGATGTCAGTCAATCCAGTGGCTGGATTTTAAATCACACCACATAGCTGATTTTTTAAATTTTTTTTTTAAATTCGTGTGCCTCTTCAGTGTCCCTCAAAGCATGCAAGTATTGGTGCTGTGTTTCTGTGCATCATACTACATCAAGAATGGGTTATAATAGGCTACAATGTTGGAAAATACTGCATTTAGGAAAAAACACTGATTTCAGAGAATTTTAAGTATCAACTGGCTCATGCAGACAATACAACTTACTGAAGGATTTCTTTAGCTGTAAACATATCTCCAAGAGTCACATATAATATGCTGTTCCTCCAAAATCCATATAAAACAGTTACTTTTGCACATGCTTGTTAACCAGCAGCTGCATGAACTAAATTGCCTGTTTTCCTGCGCTGTAGCAAGACCCTCGTTTTGGGTTTGTTTTTGTTTCCACAATCAAAAAACCAAGCAAACTTCAAATCTTCTCTGAAGGACAGTTTTAAAATACCAACCTGTATGCAACACGTCTGTGGTATGCTCTGAAGAATAACTAGCCTGTACCTACCTTTGGAAGGTGGTTTGGAAGAGGGAATGTGTATACAACCAAATGGAAATAGCAGTTTCCAAACTTCTTGTGAAGACATCCTTATTTGCTGACTTCCAGATGTCTTCAGCAGTCCAGCAGCAAACGTTTTGCAGCAGTTTGGAGATACACAAGACTGTAAAAGCACTTAATCCCATCACATTTCCCTTCTTTCTCGTTATTGATCACTCTGCATAGAAATACTTACAAATGAATTCAGGAAAGTGTCCTGTATCTGTGGAGTACAGCTGGTGGTAAACCTGGTGTTAGCTTTAACTTGCTCTTTAAAATATGGACTGTATTCAGAAAAATACTAATTTTTCTGAGAAATGGAGTTGTTAGGAGAGGTAAGTACTGGAGACAACATTTAGAGCTTCAGGGCTTTTGTAAATTCTTTTAGACAGGTGACTTTGATGTGAGGCTTGAGCTGTAAGCTTGGAAGTGTAATCGAAAAGACAATTGAATTGTTGCTTAACCGATCACATTTAATTTAGCAACATTTATTGAGGCAAACCAACAAAAGTTGTGAAATATCCTTCGCAACTGCCATGGATTGTGGGGGTGAAATTCTGAGCTTCAGCTTGTAAGAGCATTTTTAGGACTATATACAAGCAAGAATGGGAAATCTATAACACCTGACCCAAATCTTGTGATGGAAAGCATCATCTCCTTCAGCCATTTGGTTCTGGGGTTCCCTTCTGCCCAGTTTTCATTCCTTTGCAGAGAGAGTGCAGTACTAACACAGCTGATGCCTCCAAAATAAGCAGCTTAGTTACAAACATAACTTTATGGTCGATATTATTGATACCAGTTTAAATATGGTCTTGATATATCGTTAAAGACCTTCATTGTTTACTCAAACATTTAGAAAATACTATTATTTCTCAAAATCCTGGTAACTAAAACTTTGGAATACTTTTCAACACGAGGAGGTAAAACCTCCTTTAGTCACCCATTTCTTCCAGTTTAGTTTTACCAAGGTATAACTATTCTGCACAATGCTTGCTTTTATCTTGTGTTTGAGTGGATTGTGTGTTGTCCCATGAGAAACCTGCCCCCTTTGCCAGCAGCACAGACAGACAAAGCACATTCAGAACAAAGTATTAGCTCAGATCTCCAGTAATGCACAACAAGGTGCTCCTTTTTTTTGCTATCTATTACTTCTGTTTTATTTCTTTCCTGTTGAATGTGTGTTCTGGCTCTTTGTGGGACTTTATTCAGGCCTGTGGAGCTGATGTCGTGGGTGTGTGGTGTGACATCTTGAAGTAGGACTTGGAGGAGGTCTGCAGTGGTGTAGAGAGTGGTGCCTTTAAGAGTGTTTTGAGGTGGTTTGTCTGATTTCTTCCCAAGATGAGCTACATTATGTAACCTAAGGAAGAAAAAGGAAATCAGCAAAAAGACAGAATTCTGTCTTCAAACTCTGTAACAGGTGGTAGCATCAGGGACAAGTATATAGATAAAGATGTTACAGATAAAGAGAAAGGCTGTTGATGTCTTTGATCTTTTAACAAATGAATCAGGATTCAGCTATTACCTATAACTGTGTTTGCTGCTGTTTCAGGTCCTGTGCCTCAATCACAAGCATTCCTTTAAATGTGGTAGAATAGCTTAATATGGGAATAAATCCAACTAAATTCTTGTCATTTTCAGAAGATCTTGGTGAAAAGCTGCCTCTATTTTCAATGTACAGGCTTGCCAGTTTGCCTTCTTGCACCACAGTTAGTTTGAAAAGGCATCTTCAATCTTTTTCTTCTTGTATTTTGCAACTATGCAGATCTTTTATGGGCAGTTCTAACTCTCAGGGATTTTCTTTTAAGAAAGCAATAAGATTCTTATTGCAGTGCCCCTTTTGTTTTCCAGAGGAATGGTAGTGACTAGGATTTCAGTCTTGTCTCTTAGGGCAAGTTGTGTGGATCCACAGGTGAGGAAGAGGTGGGGGGAGCTTTGACCCTGGTACAGATCTGTTTAGCTAAAGGTTTTAGGTACAGAATGAGAGTTCAGAGCTGCTGCCCCTGTTAGTTCTATCTGTGCTCTGGCTGACTGATAGCATAGAGCTGTCATGGTTTCCTTCTCTGCTTCACTTGATTTCCAAAGCCATATGGCTTCTGAGGATACCTTTGCATGCTGAGCTGTGTTGTTTTGTTCAAGGTTTCCCAGACACAGACAAGAGAGCAGAAAACTTGGTTCATAAGTACAGTTTTTATTATAGCAAGAAAGCTGTGAGCAAAGGTTCTTCATCATTTCCTTCAGAGACATAAGTTCAGATTCACTTTCCAGTAGAGATGGAGAGAAGACCAGCTGCCCCCAAGGGAATGCGGCAGCTCAGACCTTCCCAGGGAGCTCGAGCACCATGTGTGGGTTATTGCAGTGCAGTGGAGCTGTCCTCTTCTCCCCTGGCTGTCTCCTGAGGTGGCAGGACAAGGTGAGACAAGGAATGTCTTTCCCTGCTCTGTCCCCTTCATTTACTTCTGGGGGTGAGGGCAGTGCTGAACTGGAGAGCAGTGTGGTGTGTCCCGAGTCCTGGCGATGCCGCTTAACTTCCAGCACTGTTCCCTGTGGTTTGTTTTATTTTCTTGTTAGTGTTGATACTAAAACTGAGTTCCTGGTACTGATTCCTGTAGATTTCCCTGAGAACACAAGTTTTCCTTTCATGAAGGTGAGTGGTGAGCTGGCAGTGTGAGAGCCAGGAGCCTCGCAGACCCTAGGCAGCGACCTGTGCCGTGGGAACCACATGGCATGGAAAACAGGGGAAGATGACTTAGGAAGAATGACAAGATTGAGAATATCTTTGTTTAATATCACATGCAAGAAATCAGCATTTGAGGAGCTGTGGTACAGCAGGTAAAACCTAGGTGTAAACTCTGTGAGTCCGTGGCCAGTGAGCGGTCGTTCCCCCGCTCCTCCCAGCATGCACCTCTGCAGGTGATGCTTTTTTCTCTGGTCCTAAAAATATGAGTCAGACACAGTTAGGGTGATAAAAGGGTGCCTTTATAGGAGGATCCTCAGGTGCACACATTTGTCAGGTACCAAAGGCTGAAGGTGAGCCCCCCCACATAACACATGCACAATTTTAAGAGATTCTGCAAATTAGCATATCTGACAAGAACTCCCCAATTAGGAACCTGCCTGGTGAAGTAATTTCCCCAGTTCTAGTACCTTCTAGATTCTCCCCCCTTAGGGATGAGATCCAGGCCCTGTTTACAAAAGTATGTCTCGGAAAGCTGGTTTCAGCCTTGGTTTCTAAGGAGAACCAAGCTAGCACAGGGATCCTGGAATTTGTTTTGTCTTTCTGCCTAAGAGAATGTTGAAACTAAGCTACAGTATGAAGCTACAAAGCTACAAGTATATGGATATACAAGTATAAAGGATACAGAGAATATAGACCAGAAAAAAAGGGTAAAAACCACAATGGCATCACAAGTACATCCTTGCACATTTGCTTTGTGCCTCCCACCCCGTGGGGAGCTGGAGACACACACAAGGATGAGCATTTCTAGCCAGTGCCCAGGTTTTAGTGCTGTGTTTTTCCAGCAGGAGAACCCCAGGGGTTTCCAGGTGTGTTCTCCTGCTCTACACAGTGCACCCAGCAGCTGTTGCAGTGCTGGCTTGGCAAAGGGAGCGTGCCAGGGCTCCACAGTGAAGCAGGACTGTTTTCCATCCTTCCACGTCTCTCTGTTCTGCTGTAGCAAACACATGCAGCTGTAGGATGCATGCCAATATTAGTGGCTTTTCCCAGTGAGTCAGGCTGCTGGGTTTAACTCTCTGCAGTGCTCAACGTTGCAGTGCAACTGAAAGAAACCAAAATGGGTGATTGGAGTGAGCAATTTAATCCCCACCTGTACTTCTCTATGTGTGTGCTTACTGATGCTTAAACACACTTATTAAAAGTAAAGCGCTACATCAGAGCATTTTGGATCATCCTCTATGCAGTTAATGAAACTTAATTTGCACAAAACATGGGTCATGGAATATTTTTGACCTGTCCACCACCTGGATTAACTAAGCTTTGTTACATTTACTAACCTGTGTTATCTATTGTGCGTAGACTTTGTAATTTTTAAGTATCCATTAGTAAAGAATACATGCTGTATATTCCCAGGACTTGCCATATTTTATCTTAGGGTGGAATAGGGTGATATATCAATCTACTCTCAACTTTCACTTTAATTTCCAGTAAATTTCAGAGTTGCTGAATAATCTGGATAATACCAAGTATTGATCTCCTTTTTCCTGTGCTTATTTGTACTGTGGTCATAGGTGATTTTGTTTAAGGGATTTTTATTTTGGTTTTTTTGGTGGCTTGGTTATGGTTTGGTGTTGAGCATTTTTATTTGGGGTTTTTTGTTGGGGTTTGGTTTTTTTTTTTTTTTTTTTGGTGGTGGTAGATTTTGTCTTGTTGCAAGTCTTGGAAGGGGTAAGATTTTACGAAGACACTAATAAAAGTTATTATAATTTTATGGAGTTTTTTGGTGCAAACCTGTCGGTAAGTCATTCCCATTATTGTCATTTTGCAAAACGTTCTAAGCCATAATTACTCAGTACTGAATGAGTGTAATCACAGATCTCAATACAGTCCTTTAGCTGTCATTGCCTGTCATTTTTAGGGGCTCTTACACCTCACTTGTCACAAGGGCTGTGTGTATATGTATGGTTGTACATATACCTTCTCTGTCTGAAGATGGGGAGACTTCACAGTTCCAAACTCATCATAAAATCCACTTAATTAATTACCTGCCTGTGGGCTCCTGTAGGATTACTCCAGTGGGTGAGCTGGAGGTTTGGGAATTCAATTTTGGCACATGATTTATTGAACCTGGTCTGTGGGAAGGTGTTCCTGTGCATTTTCCAGAGGCACAAGGTTCCTGAGTTGCTCGAAGCACAAAATTCCCATTTATCGGTACGTGCAGGGGTACGTGTGCCTTGGTTAGAGGGACTCCCCAGTTCCATAGGTGCTGCTCTTGCCAGGGAAAGATTACATTCAAACAAAGAGAGCTGGAATTTTTTAATTGATCTCTTGAACTTTTATCTTTTATATGGTAAATGTTTATTGAATTATATGTTGGGGTTTTGAGTATCTTTGTGTCTGTTCAGATTGCCAATTATGAACCTACAGATTTGTACTAATTCATAATTTTAATTGTTTATGCAATAAAACAAGGAAAACTTTGATATAAATGAAAACATGGGCTTTTTAGCTTTATTTTCATTACTCTTATCTTTGAAATAGAATAAATACTTGTTCTCCTAGCCAAGGCATCTTACAGTTTTATTCCCAGCCTTCTCCACACAGTTTTCCCCCTGTACCACTTTGTTGAAAATAGAGCATAGTAGGCAAACACTGGTGTGTGGGTTTCAAATTCCTGGTCTGTGCAGATCTTTTGCTTGGGAAACAAATGGGACTAGAAGCTCAGATGTTTATGTAGGAATGACATTTGTTGTGGAGACCTTTTTTTTTTAACTGGGTATGTCCCTTGAACTCTCTCTCCCGTATATCTGTTTTTATTGGAAGACTGTCCTTTTTTGCCAATATAGCATGTGAAGGCAATTGCATGTTTTCTAGCTGGCGGGTTCTCCTTCTGGTGTCTGTGACCAATGTTTAGGTAAATCCTCTGCCCTGCAAAGAGGGCTTGTACAAGGTGGAAAGGTGGCAAAAGAAAGGTGGTTGTTTGGGATTGTTTCAGTGTTTTATGGGCGTAACTATAAAACTGGGGCCAACCTTAGGATTCTGCTGGTACCACGTGTAGGTGTGACTTCACAGGTACACAGCACGGGGGCATGGGCCAAGTGCTGTAAATGTGCTTTCATGTTTCATGTGACCTGTGCCTGTTTGAGGATAAAAAAGGGATCTTTGAATTTAAAGTCTTTTGTGTAGGTTTTTTAGGCTCTTAGATAATTTTCAAGATTCTTCTATTTCCCAACTGTTTCTCATCTTTTTAAGGGGAAGATTTGCAGAGGGGAAATCTGCTAGTTGTGATGTTTTGAAATAAGGAAGATAGGGAAAATATCCAGGATTTTACTTGTAGTACATCAGCTTGCTAATGACTTCACTCTAGAAATAACACTCTGTACTTTGACTCTAGAAATAATCATTTGGTCTGTGCATGAGATGGGTTCAGCAGGGCATTGGGTGGAAGGGGGGCTCTGAGCAGGCTTCCATCATCCTCTGGTCAGCCTGTGCAGGGCTTTAACCTGAAAATAATCTTGCCTTTTGAAGTAGTGGTAATAGCAATGATGTAATAATAAAGTTGTATCTTTAAATGTCTTCTGTGAAATGCAAGAGATGCTCCATTTGATAAGGAGCCGTTGCTGACATTTGAGTCCCACATAGCTTTTGTCCATCCCATAATGCTCAGTGTTATTGGGGTACTATTTTAGTTGTCTGCCTTTGAATTATTTTAAGCATCCAGGCATAAATCTTACAGAACCTGTATTTTTTGTTTTGGCCAGCCTGTACACTCAAATCTGGCTTTCTGTGTAGGAATTGAATTTAGGTTGAAGAGTGGAAATACCTGCTGGAAAAATAACTGGGAAGTGATGCCAAAAGCTTGTTATCTTATTATTCTGCTTGTTCTCTCAGTGCAAATCAAACAGCCTGCTTCTACATGACCAGTATTACACAGTAGCTGTGGAGGATATTCTCAGCATTCTCACCAGATTCTGTAGCTGTGCTCTTGCATACTACAGTGCTTTTGCAATGTTTTATTGATTAGTTTTGTATTTCTATTACGTGTATGCTGGTCTTTACGAAACTGTGGGTTTGTTTGCTTAAGGATACTTGTTTCTCACTACGTAATCTAACTGAGAAGTATTAGTATACTTAAAGATCTTTGAGTATGTGGAATATTACACCGAGCTGGTGCAAGTTTGGATGTTGCCTTAAGTGCATTTGTGTGTGATGTGGAGGCAGAAATTTGTTGTGTACAGAATGCAGCCGTGTCTGACAGTCTGGGCTACAGCGCTGAATTCCCTCGTCATTGCAAGGAGGCCTGGCTTGTGCTCACAGCATTTACAGACACCAGTTTAGGATGTTTGTGTGACTTACTTGTAGAGAACAAATTTCCACTTCATGCAGAATGCTGAAACACAGAAATATCCCTCTGAAAGAATAATCTCTTTTAATGTAACTGGAGGATGCTGCCTGTGGGGAAGGGAAGACCTCGGAGCACCAGGGTTTGATGGCAGAGGGAATCATTCACGTGTTTTGATCTCCACATCAGTATTTCTACCTAATTAGGAGTTTTCTACATTGAACAGCATTGAAATGGCTTCTCCCTTTACCATCCTTCTCCGTGAGGATGAGGAATTGTTCTACATCTGACCTGCTTGCCTGGAGTCCTCCTGTGCTGCTCTGGTGGAGAAGACTTGGGCTGTGAGAATGAAAATTTCAGTCCTCACTTGTAATATCATCTGCCAAGACACACCATCACACTGAGCTTAGATCAAACATTTAGTTAAGCAAGTGTTAGCCAAAAAGCTAACCTGAGCTGCTCTGTGACTTCTTATAGCCTCTTCTAGGAAAAAAAAAAAAAAAAAGGGAAGTGACAGGACAAGAGGGAATGGCCTTAAGCTGAAGGAGGGTAGTTTTAGGTGGAGTAAATTCTTCCTTGTGAGGATGGTGAGGCCCTGGCACAGGGTGCCCAGAGAAGCTGTGGCTGCCCCTGGATCCCTGGAAGTGTCCAAGGCCAGGCTGGATGGGGCTTGGAGCACCCTGGGCTAGTGGAAGGTGTCCCTGCCCATGGCAGGGGTGGGACTGGATGGGCTTTAAGGTCCCTTCCACCCAAACCATTCTGTGATTCTGCTAATGTGCCTCTCATTTCCATCAGTCACTCTGGCTTTGGGGAGGGGTCCTTGCTTTTGGATTCAATGTTTGAAATTAATTTACTGGCTTTCTTCTGTTGGATGTCATAAAAGGTAGAACAACCCGAATAAAAAAGCAGGGTGGTTTATAGCAAGTTGTATCCCATTTTCTCCCACTGTGTCTGAGCTTTCAGGCTGTCGGGAAGCAGTTCAAGGTACAGATTCTGGAATTTGTCGCTACTCTGTGTTAAATTCCAAGAACTTAAAGAAGCTCCTCACCCCTGCAAGATCACTTGTTTGAAAGCTTTTTATTTCAGCATTCCTGGTGTGTAAAAGCAAACTTGAAACCTGGATAGGTGAAACAAAACGCTTTTCTCAGTGTTGCTTTGCTGGGGTGATATTAAAAGCAATGTGAATGGACAAAATGCTCAGGGAGAAGCAAAAATCTGCTGCAGAATTGGTGCTGGACTAGTGTACGAATAGTTAACTCAGCAGCCTGGACGATCTGAATCTCTTCCAGGTGACCGAGTGCAGCACTGTTTAGCTTCCTGCGTTTGTCCATGTGGAATTACAGGCTGGGGCTGCCTCGCCCTGGGTGTGCTTTCCAAGCCTGAGCAGCTGGGAATCGAAAGCTCCTCCTGCAGCACCCATGACGGTGTGAGGAGTTACTGTGTATCTGTGAGGGCTGGAGTTTTTTTTTTTTAAAGC
Source organism: Machaerirhynchus nigripectus (assembly GCA_013397975.1). Classification (NCBI taxonomy): domain Eukaryota; kingdom Metazoa; phylum Chordata; class Aves; order Passeriformes; family Dicruridae; genus Machaerirhynchus; species Machaerirhynchus nigripectus. Next base: position 274,719 of record VZRQ01000487.1, read on the forward strand.
CTTCTGTGATGATTCCTGAGCAGTCTGGGAAATGATGATTTGGCAGTTTGGGGTTGGCTGTTGATTTCCCCATTTGTCTTCGGGCGGGTGGTTTAGCACTTGTGACACAACAAATCCTGCTGGGGAGGCTTGGGAGGGTGGTGGAGCTGTAAATGTTTAAGTGCTGATACCTGTTCAGTTGCCTCATCTGAGAAAACTCATTTGTTTATCAGAGGGAAGATCAGAAAAATAGTGTGTGAGGTTAGGAGGAATTCTGTGGTTGGGAGGAATTCTCTACTGCGTCTGTCACCTTCCTTTGGCCCAAAAAAGCTGATCTTGAATGGTCATTTTCACTCCCGAGGGGGGTCTACATGCTGAAAAGAGGAGGCTTAAATTCACTGTGATGTGTCAGAAATCTCTAAAGGGTCCACAAAATAAGAATAATTATTTTAAAAAGATGTTTAATAACCTAAAGCAAAGTGGTACATGTTGCTTCTGACAGGTTTAGCTGTGGATTGTGTCCATCCAGTTAATACTCAGTGCTGCAAAACTGTTTTCCTTGAGATTATTCTGCTCACATACTTAGAAAAGCCAGGAAGGATTTTTTTCCATGTTCCCTCTTTGAATAGCAATAGGCTTTCCTTTCCCTTTGGACCTATTTCGGAGATACATTCAGAAATCAGAGTATTTCTAAAATACTTTGTCTTCTGGAGTGGCAGGTCATGGAATAATTTGTCCTAGCTTTTCCCTGTGCTGCAAAGTAACTCTTACATTGAAAAGCAAAAATTAAAAGCCGTATTCTTGTCCCTGCAGCATAACCCTGTGCACTGAGCTGCTACTCAGCACTTTTTCCTTGACAATTAGCAATTTATCCTTCCCTTAACTGGTTGTGGCAGTGTCTGTCCTTACTGCACTGCTGTACAACCTCTGGGATGCAGGGAACACTCCCTTTACTTTGAGATACACGCTGAAGTCTTTGGATTTGTATGCCTTTTTGCTCTTTTTCTTTTTACCTTTTTTAAAATAACATGAGATTGCAATTCTGGTGTGCTGTAACAGTGGATAATCACCTTATTTGCCCTATCTTTGAAATAATTTTCTTTTCCTTTTCCACTCCATTCTCTTGTTGTCTTCCCACCCAGGCCTCCCCGTGGACCATTCCCAGCTCTCCTCCCTTGTGCTGAAGAGTCCCCTGGGCTTGACCCCATCGTTTCAGGTGAACTTGAATGCAGTCACCCAGGGCTCGTCCCCTGTGCTGAGCCCTGTCCTCAGTGATGCTGGCGGGGCCAGGATAGAAGAGGATGACGAAATGAAACGGAAGGTAAGATCCCGATGTAGCTGGGCACTGAGGGTGCCAGGTGAGGAGCTGTGCTGGGCACTGAGGGTGCCAGGTGAGGAGCTGTGCTTGCTGGGTGCTGAATGCTGATTGTGTTTTATCCTGTGGTGGCTGTGGTAAAACTCCAGCGCTGAAGGCTGGTCAGATGTGTTGTGCTGTTGTGGCAGGAGTCCCCGGTGCCCTCCTGGCATCTTCTTGTGTCTTCTTGGCATGGCCACTGGGACCACCTCCCCTTGTTTTGGCAGGAGCAGCATGTCAAAATCCACCTTTTCCATCCCGGAATGGAAATGAGTTCAGGCTGGACATTAGGGAAAGGTTCTTCACCCCAAGGCTGATTCCTGGAACAGGTTCCCTAGGGAAGTGATCACAACACCAAGCCTAACAAAGATCAAGGAACATCTGGATGATGGCCCTGGTCATATGGTTTATTTTCAGGTGGATCTGCAAGGAGTGGGGAGCTGGACACAGTGATCCTCAGAGATCCTTATTTGTTAATGTATAAGCTGTCAGTTTCCTGGGTTCCTTCCTTCCCATGCAGTCTCGTCACGGTCTCATTGGTCCATCTCACCATATATTGTCTCTCCAGGTCATGCTTTCTGACCATAACAGGACCTTTACAGGGGTCCTGAGGTGTTCCCCTTGAGCTGTGGAGGACCTGAGCTCAGTGTGAATTCTCTCACACCTATTTCATCATGGGCTTGGTCAGCAGAGCTGGCTGTGTTGTTGAAGTTGTCCTTTCCATGGCCCACCCTTCTGTCCAGAGAGAGGTGGGCAGTGCTCTGGCCTTGCAGAAGCTTGAGTCTCACTTTCTGGAAAGAGGGGGACTAAAATGCCCCTGACTTTTGCAGGTGCAGTGAGTCTCAAACCAGGAACAGCTTTGGGTCTTTGAGATGTGCTTATGTCTAGGTGCTGCTCCATGCCTGGGCTGCTTTCTTTCTGCCTACCAGTGAGCACTGGTTGCTTTAACCAGGGCCTCCCTCACATGATGTGGAGTTTTCCTCACCCCCATGTAGAGCTCAGGATTTGCTGCATTTCTTCCAGTAGGATGGAGAATTCCACCTAACAGCAGAGTTCCGTGATCATTTTTCTGGAAGACCCTCTGCTCTCCTTGCCTTGCTTGCAGAGAGGTTTGTTGGCTCTTTGGTCCTTGAGAAGGATCCAGGACCTTCCATTACAGTGCAAGGAAGGCTCCACTCTCCAAACTCAGTTCCATATGGAGTCAGTGGCCACACTGGGATCTACAGTTTTCCACACAGCCACAAAGAGGAAGAAACCACTTTGTGTGGTTTTGGCTTCTGCTCTTCTGCTTGCGCCATCCAGTGTTCTGGCTGTCTTACCTCTGTCAGGATCAGGATCCTCTGGCGAGAAGGTCACAGGCCCCTGCTCTCTTTGGTGTCTTTACCATGTTCTTGGGCACCTCCAGGCACTTCTGGGATGCTGTTGAGAAATACCCATGGTGTGGACGTGGTGTGAGTAAGTGCTTGTCAGAGGGAGGAAGGTTTAACCGGTAACTGGGAGCTGAGCTGCAGACAACCCACCCAACTGGCAGCTTCCCTGTCTCATTTAGACTTTTTGAGGTGGAGTTTATAGCTTTGGCTGATCACTCTACTATTAGTTTCCATAGTTATTTTAAAAATAACTCCTCATTTATCCTTATAGCTTGGAAATAATGAGCAGAGACTGACTTAAACGTGAAGCCCAACCCTTTCTGCTGCATTCTGCAAGGTCTGGTGTTTTGGCAGCTTGTGTTCTCCTTCAGGCTAAAACTAATTTATAAAAGCAAGACTCTTTAGAAGGGAACTTATTTTTATTGTATTGTTCTTAAGCTCGATCAACTCCTGAGCATTCCAAGGCTTGGATGTCTATTCAGAGACATTATTTTAAGTGAAACACACCCAGGAGGAAACCTGTGTTGAACTGGTTGAATTTCACAGGAGCTTTACAGCTTTATTGTACAAGAAAAATGTAATCTTACAGTTATCTTTCTGACTAGAGCTCTGATGTGAAGGTGATACTGCTGTAGTTCCACCTGGTTAATCAGGGCATGTTCTGCAAGCTCTCCAGCCCTCACAATGTGTGCTGTCTGCTCTGTGCTGCCATGGTGCTGCTGGTCCTGTACTGAAACCTTGAGAAAGATGAGGTTTTTTCCCTTCTTTTTAAATCACTGTGCTTTTCCTTCATCTTACTGGTAGAATTCTCCCTGTTCCTTTTCTAATGGAGGTTGGTTGTAGCAACCTACTTTAAAAAGGGCACTGAAGGTAGGCTTTTTGGGGGAATTCTCCCACTCAGAGTTATTTTTAACACTTCTGAAGCCTGGTGTTTGAAGTGAAAAGTTAAACTTTTTTGGCCATTTCAAGTTCAGAGTAGAGCTCTTCACTCCCCACAGGCTGGGGTTGCTGCATCTGGTGAGCGTTGAAGGTTTCCAGGTGGGATTGTGTGTACGTGATACAGTGAAACACCGGTTTTTCTAAGTGGGGATATTTGCCTCGATGCCTGCTGGGGTTGTAGAAACATTTTCTTTGGACTCTAGAAGGAGACTGCCACCTCAGAGAGTTCTTGTGTTTGGTTTTTTGAGGCATGAGCTGATTTTCTTTCCCCTTGCAGAGCCTGAGCAGTAGCGAAGGTGTTTGGCAGGGCCCCTGTGCACTGTGACAGCCTTTCCACTCCTCTGGTGCAGGGTCTGCCCAGCAGCTGCTGCCAGCACTCAGCACAAGGGATGCACTTAGGACTGGTGCAAGACTGAAAAAAAGCAAGTTAAGGGCGCTAAATTCCACCAGGGAGCAATTTGGAAAGAGCAGGAACTTCTGAGAATAAACAGAAAGGGCTGATGTGTTGGGATGGGAGAAAGGAAGAGAAGATGCCTGGGAAAAGAAAAGCATCTCTTGTGCCCCAGGTTAGCACACAGTCAGCTGGAGAATGAAGCAAAAACCTGCAGAAATGCTCCGAGGTGGTGAAAAACGTGATCCATGCAGGCTATGAGAAGTAACAGGTTATGACCATGGTGTGGTTTTAGTTTTTAAAAAAGTTCCCCCTATCACTATCTGCCTGTGTAAAAGTCACGCTCCCACGTTTTCACACACCTTCACGCTCTCTAACACTTCAAAGAAGTGCAGTAGCATCCCGTACATGGTCCAGAAAGGGGTGTACCCAGAGCTGTGTAAAAACACCCCTGGTAGCAGAAACTCTCCTGTCATGTAAGGAACTGCTGAGGCTGGTGAGTGAGATGGTAAAACTCTGTCACCTCAGGCTCCAGGGAGGGCAGAAAAATGATGTTTCCTTTGGGAAGAGGCTGTTTGAGAAGGATGCCCACTGAAGGATGCCACTCAACAGCATGTGAGACTGCAGTCAGGTAATAGCCCAAGGGAAAGAGCCAAGATTAGGTAGGACTTTGCCTGACACCGTGTACCCGAGACAGGAACATTGAAGTTAAGGGGATGGCTATGGAGTGAGTAGAAGTATGTCCCTCTGGTTCCTCCAGGGAGGGGGCTGATGTGTGGGACTACAATAACTAGCATAAAATAACCTGAAAAGAGACTAGACAGTGTCTCAAAATTAACTGTTTGAGGATACACCCCTCTGGGGATTCTCTGTGGGCTCAATAGAGAGGTTACTGAGCAACCAGGAGAATGTCTCTTCCATGGGCAGCATTGAGCAGGAGGATTGGGAAACACTCAGCAGCTGTGCTGACAGCACTGGAGGCATCTCAAAGTGACTCTATAGAGAGAATTTTTAATTAATTCAGAACATACAAGGAAACAGAAGAAAGAATTTTCAAAGCAGTGTTTCCCTCAGGAGGGGCAGAGATGGAGGAGACCAAATTTTGACATAACTCAGTGGCATTTGGCACGGAACTACAGCACAGCATGGTGAGCTAAGGAGACAAAGCAATCCCTTACCTTGAAGAGTGACTAGTTCCTTAATATTACATGATTTTTAGTAATCTATGTTTCCAGGCTAACTGATTTTTGTGTTGTTGCAGGTGCAGAACATCTCTTACCACCATTTCACTCCTTTGTTCTTCCATATCCGTTCTGTCTTCTCTTCAAATAGCAGCCCAGAGCAATCACGCAGCCAAAAAATGCTGCAGTTTAATTTTCTTTTTTTCTTAACTAATTAATATGGTCTTCAAAGGAGTAAAAGCTTAAGTAAAAGCTGTAAGTGGAAAGAAATAGTTTTGGAAAAGGACCGTTTGCAAATCTCTTTGCTGTGTTTGGTTAGAGAAGTGTTTAAAATCTAGGAATCTTGGAGCAAGTGTTTCCATATTTTTGTAAAGTGCTCCCTTGATTTGAGATGGAAGTTCATGTAATGGAAGTGTCCAAGACCAGGTTGGACAGGGCTTGGAGCACCCTGGTATAGTGGAAGGTGTCCCTGCCCATAGTGGGAAAGGGGTTGAAATGAGATAAGCTTTAAGGTACCTTCTAACCTAAACCATCTGTGATTCTATGATAATTGACATATAATTGACATTATTTTTTAATACCCTTGCAATATAAAGAATATTTTGTAGTAGAGTCAGTATTTGAGAATGTGATACTGAGAAAAGAGATGTCCTGTTAGGAATGAGCTGCTCCATTTGCCCACGGCAAGGGGAGGTGGGTGCAAGGTCTGAGCTGATGCCCAGTGGTAAAGAGAGGTTTGTATTTGAGTACTGACTGGTGGCTGTGTGTCCTTTCAGCGCTACCCCACCGACAAGGCATACTTCATAGCCAAGGAGATCCTTGCCACAGAACGCACCTATTTAAAGGACCTGGAGGTTATTACGGTGGTAAGTGGGTTTGGCTTTATTTCTTTTCCCTTTTTTTTAACAGATTTGTGATTGTTAGGTTGGAAAAACTTGGAATTTCTTCCTGTGATGTAGTATAATCCATGAGCCAAGCAGCTGTCCCCTTCCTTGTTCCATAGCTCCTTCTGTGGGAGAGCAGATACCTTCTCTGGATTTCCATTGTTTGCTCCAGCAGCTACACCCTGTGCCATCCCGATGACTTAGGCAAACTTCTGGTCTGAAAACTGTGAACTGGGACAGCCTAAAAACGTTTTGCATTCAGTTTCAGTGACAGCTGCCAGCTCTGCTTATAACCTGGCTCTCTTCTCCATGGGTTTCCTTGGGATGCTTTTAGCCTTGTGCCTTTGGATCTGAGAGCAGATGACAATTGCCAAGGGCATTGAACCCATGGGTTCAAAACCCATGGGGGTTTGAAGAGTTCTTTCTTGTTTCATTGCTTCTGTTTTTTCCTCCTCCTTTCACCCAGAACAGACAAGTGAGTCCTGGTTTGGAGGGCAGCATGAACTTCTAGCTGTGTTTCTAAAAGAGCTTTTTTGTTCATGAGCTCCATGTTTGAGCCCTGGGACTGTTGCCTTTCTCTAAGCTGTTGTTTTAATTTCATCCAAGAAAAGCTTGAGTCCCTTAACACTGCGCGGCCTCAGCCGAGGTGCTCTCTGCAAGCTCATTGAGCACCATCTCACTCCAATTCCTCCTACAGGCTTCCCAGCACTTCTCCTAAAAGAAGGGGGAATACCTCAGAGGATTTTGTAATATCCCTGCAGAAAGCGGGGAGCTGGAAGCGATAAAGTGTGGAATGGGACCTGCAACGAGATGTCTCCAGCTGAGTAGCAGGGCTCCAGGTGTATGAGCAGTTGTATCTGCGTGGAAGTGGCAGCAGCTGGGGCAGCCACTGGGTAACTGATTGTCACTCAGCTGTCCCCAACCATCCCATCATTGCATTCAGAAACCAGCTTGTGCCCAGACCAGCCATGTGCCTCATCTTCCTAATCTTTGGCAAGGAAAAAAAAGAACCCCATCTTTTTATTTTTCACAAATTACGTCTTCCCTAAGTATTTCTTCTTCCTTCCTGCTGTTTCCCTGTGCATGCTTTCTCCTCCCCCATCACTGCAGGAGCAGGAATTTTCATACTAACAATGAACTTCTGAAACAGAGAAATTGATGGGAATTTCTGGTTTTCTGGCAGTGGTTCCGCAGTGCTGTGATCAAGGAGAATGCCATGCCAGAGGGCCTGATGACACTGCTCTTCTCCAACATAGACCCCATCTATGAGTTCCATCGAGGCTTTCTGAAGGAGATTGAACAAAGGCTCTCACTCTGGTAGGCAAGCAAGGGGACCTTTCTCTACATCCTCATGTCAAAACCAGACTACCTTTGGTATTTCCACATCAAGAGAAGCAAGGAGAAATCTTTTAGGAAATTAAAGTTATTTAAAAAGTACTAACTACATTGCACAAAGCCCATTTTTCAAGCTTTGCCTTGTATATGATATCCTGTAGTTGTATGAGTTGTGCACCAGACCAAGGGTTTGGTAATCACAGAATCATTTAGGTTGGGAAACATCTTTAAGACTGTCAATTGTTGATATAATCTGATGGTGTCTCTCAAGCCTTAGAAAAATGAAGGAACACAAGATCAAAAAGATAGCGTGTGTGTTTTTTCCACACCTTCCAATTACTGAATCTCCAGGTGAAAATCTAGGAAACATTTTTGTGATTAAGGTGGAGGTTGATTCTTGGAATGCAGTTTATTTCACAGATCATGTTTTTAGTCTTTTAACCTTTGTATTGTTTTCTCCTGACCTGACATGTTTTGTATTACAGTATAACTGCCTTTCAAAAGGAGGTAGTCAACATAAACAAAGTATGAACAAAAATAAATTCACAAAATCAGGTGGGGTTGTGTTATGACATTTATTTGGAGGTCTGAAACATAAAACTCTCAAACAGACTTTCACACAAATTCCTTTCTGGTCCTTTCTCAGTTTTCTAAGCATGGCTTTGTGTTTGCTGTTTTATGCAGCATCTATATTTTATGTACCAGGTTTTCAATCTGAACGGTGAAAGAGGAATGTCAAGTGGCTGAAGATTATATCCTGAATTACAGGGGGGAAGATGGAGGGGGAAAATAGAAATTTCTCGATCCCCTATGTATGTTGCCTTCTTCTTTCCTCCTTGTGTGTGTTCCAGGGAAGGCAGAAGCAATGCTCACATGAAAGGGGATTTCCAACGGATTGGAGATGTCATGCTCAGGAACATGCGCACTCTGAAGGTAGATACAGGATTAAGGACATGGAATTTTGGGATTATTGAGGTTTTTTGTTTTGTTTTGTCAAGGATCGGAGCTCAGGGTTAATAGTTCCATTAATCTTAGAATCCCAGGAGGGTTTGGGTTGGAAGGGAGCTTAAAGCCCATCTCATCCCACCCCCTGCTATGGGCAGGGACACCTTCCACTGCACCAGGGTGCTCCAAGCCCTGTCCAACCTGGCCTTGGACACTTCCAGGGATGGGGCAGCCACAGCTTCTCTGGGCACCCTGTGCCAGAGCCTCAGCATCTGTTACAGTCTGGTTCTTAAAACTGTTAGAAATACCTCTGCCTGAATGAGACCATATGCCAAAGTCAACAGTGTGGGTTTTATTTAATAGCAAATATGAGAGAGAGAGAGAAGGAAGAGAAAGAAATAGAAAAGAGGTGGGGGCACAGAAAGGGAGTGACAGAGACAGATTAAGAAAATATCACCACTCCATGGATCCCACTGGCATCCTGATGAGCCTCTCCAGCTGCTCTTCTTGGTGGTGGGAAAACATAGATCCCAAAAAACATAGAATCCAATGGATTGAGATATGCTCAGGCCAGATGGGAATGCCCAGGTACCTCTCTGGAGGGGGGCAGTTTGATGTTGTCTCTTGCAGCAGACTGAATCACTTTGCATCACATGCAGTCCTGTGGTGCAAGGCCACAGGAATAAGTTTTGGGAGCATTTTGGGGGGTCTTTGATAGATTCTGACACCCCCTCAGCTGCCTCCCACGTGACTGTCCCATGGATGTGACCTTCCTTGGGTGGGGGGTTTTACAACTGATCCAGTTTGTGTAAGGAAGGAGGGGTGTTCACTGCCTCTGACCAGAGGTTTTGCCATGCACCCAGAACTCTCCTCCTCTCCCCTTCGCTGGGGGGAATCTGTGCAAACCTGGCCTCTGGGGCTATGGCCTCCCCCACCCCAAACCCAGCCAGGGATGATTTTCTGCTGGGTTTGGATCTCTTGTGGATGCACTCCTTTCCCTCAGCCTTGTTTACTTCTCCCCAGACCTGAGATGATTGGATGATAGTGTTCCCTTTATCTCATCAAGGCATCTTAACTCACAGTCCAAAGTTCCAGTCAGGCATCTTCAGGGAGGGCTGGGCTTCTGTGCTTGTAGTTTCTTTATGCAGTTTTGCCATCACAGGCAGAAGTTTCATAACAATGTTTAAGCCATGCACTGTAAGATTCCAGTATCTGACACCACCCTCACCGGGAAGAATTTATTTCCAGTATCCCATCTAAACCTATTCAGTTTCAGTCAATCTTGAAGTAACTTGCAAACAATTATTGTTGAGAAACAATTCAAAAAGAAAACATAGTAAAATAGTTGCAGGAAGGCTTTGTATCACTGTTGCTTATTTAGCCACCTACATTTACCTTGAGGAAAGGTGTTTGTTGGTTATTCAGCAAAAAACAAAAAGGATTTATTTAGCTCCCCTATTGAGACCTTGATTCATAAGGTTATTTAATTTTAAAATACACATATTTTTTAAAGGCAGAACAGTTTCTTCGGAGATGAAGTCAGCTTTATTTGGAGCAGAGTGCCTTTGTGGAACAGTTACATTAGTGCTGTAGTAGTGGAGTAATTCTTTAATTAAAACCAGAGGCTTGAATGGGAGTGCAGGAGTGTGGGACTGCTGTTCCCACTACCAGCATTTGGCATTCCCAGCAGGCACAATGCCACACAGACCCCTATTTTGACCTCAACTGCCTGCCACTTCCTTTAATGATGAAAGACTTGTTTTCCTTTGATCCAAGTAACTTTTTGTCCAATTCCACAGGAGTTCACCAGTTACCTGCAGAAGCACGACGAGGTCCTGACGGAACTGGAGAAAGCAACCAAACGCCTCAAGAAGCTGGAGATGGTTTATAAGGAGTTTGAGCTGCAGAAGGTTTGCTACCTGCCCCTCAACACCTTTCTGCTCAAACCCATCCAGAGACTGATGCACTACAAGCTGATCCTGGGGAGGCTGTGCAAGCACTACACAGCAGAGCACCGGGACTTCGCCGACTGCCGGAGTGAGTGAGCACCCAGCCGTGTCCTGCTGGCAACACCCCTTCCCATGGACAGCCAAAATCCTGCCTGTGCCCTGGGAAGACAAGAATTATAGCATCTCAGAATGGTTTGGGTTGAAAGGGACCTTAAAACTCATCTCATTCTCCCTTTGCCATGGACAGGGATACTCTTTTACTGGACCAGGGTGCTCAGAGCCCCGTCCAACCTAGCCTTGAAAGCTTATATTCACTTATGTTCACTTATGTCCACCAATTCCATGTAAGTGCTTCTTTTTCCTGGCATTCCAGGAAGTGGTTTTCTCATGATGGATCCCAATGTTTCAACCAAATCTGGAAAATTAGTCCTTTTCTTGTCTCCTGTTTCAGCAGGGAAAAAAAAGAGTAGTTTTTTTTATGAACTCCTTGTCATTTCGATGTAAAAATGTGACCAAGAAATGCTTGTTTTGTAGCATCAGAAGTGTGTGTAGTAAATTCCGTTCATGGCAAAGTAATCTTTGGCAGAAATAGCTGGGTTTGATTTTTTTTTTTAATTTACTTTCAGCTACGTGGTAAAAACTTTTGGTTTAAGCAAAATCTGAGATACACAATGATCTCCAGAAACACAGGAAATGCTGTGAAGTCGCTTGCTCTATTTACCCTCTTCTAAAATAAAGAAGTTGGCAGTTGGGTGATAGTTGTAGGTCCCTTCCAACTGAACTATTCTGTTCTAAAATTGGCTATCAATTTCAGATCTAAATTTCAGATTCCACTTTCCAGGGGTGAAGTGGGTGGCCTGGGTTGCTCTGCTCTGGTCCCATTGGTGCTGTTCTCCCCACAGACGCGCTGAAGGAAGTCACAGAAATGACCTCCCAGCTGCAGCACAGCCTCATCCGCCTGGAAAACTTCCAGAAGCTTACAGAGCTGCAGCACGACCTGATTGGGATAGACAATCTCACAGCACCTGGCAGGGTAAGTGCCTCTGCTTAGTTTTTAGAGCCTTTATTGGTTTTATTTCCAAGGAAGTGCCTTTGAGGCATGGATTTGCCATCGCTGCCCCTCTGGTCTATGGGACAGCTGTAAAGGCTTCATGGAACTGTCTCTTGGTGAATGCCATGGATGATGGGATCATCTCCATGGTGATATTCAGAGGAATAGATCAGAAATGCTTCTGCTTAAACTCTGGCTGCAGTTCCATGTTTCCAGTACAGATACTGGGTACACTGGGGTATGGTGCTCTGCGTGTGAGTGGGAACTGGTGTGTCACACTGGAAATTGACTCCCAGCTCTGCTTGTGTCTGCCTGGTGCAGCCTCAGAGAATGGAGGGATGGTGAGAGCCACAGCACTGGGCTAAGCTGGTGTGGGGGCCTCTGTTTTACAGGAGTTTGTGCAGTTCCTGCCTGGTTTTTTGTTTCTTTGTTTTTGATAGATGTACTGGGCATAAATACAGGAGCATCGCATGTGCTTTGGGGATGCTATGGCAGTCACTGCAGTGGGATGTAAGTGTGCTAGGTGAACTGCTGGTGTCCAACAGGCATTCTGCTCCTTTCCCTTCTCTTCCTTCACCAATTTAAATGTTGGCTGCAGCAAGGAGCTGATTCATGTCACAAAAAAGGAAGGAAAAGTGTCCTCGGGCCTTTTAAGAAATCTATTAGTGAGCATTGCTGGGCACCAATCAACATCTGTGTACTCTGGGATGAAAATAAAATTCCCTTGAGTCAGGAAAGATCAAAGATTGTCTAACTTTTTCTTTTCCACTGCAGGAGTTTATCCGGGAAGGTTGCTTGTACAAGCTCACTAAGAAGGGCTTACAGCAGCGAATGTTCTTTCTGGTGGGTGTTCCTTCTGACTTTGATAAACCCAAAGTCTTTAAGATAAAGTTGTTGGGGAAGTGTGTTTTCATGTGCTTGTGTTGAAAATCAGCACCTGAGATTGAAAACTCACTCTAAGCAATGTTTTAAGAGGGTGTGGCTGTGGCACTACTCTCTGGTCAGTTTGGTTCCTTAATGGCACAGAGTTTTCATAGAATTAAAAAATTGGATTTCCTCTCTTATGAGTAAACGAAAGAAAGGTTTTAACGGTAGTTGGCCAACCTGACTGAGACAAACTGAGAAATTGCATTTTTCATGCATTTACAGTGGCCTTTAAACAACAGATTTTTAAGGAGATGTCAAAAAATCCTTGGCCCCGCCTGCTGCTTTCAGAATGCTGATTGTTCTCTTCCTGCCTTTCCAGTTCTCAGATATGTTACTGTACACAAGCAAAGGGGTCACAGGGACAAATCAGTTCAAAATCCACGGACACCTCTCTCTGCATGGCATGTTGGTAAGTGGTTCCATGTTGCTTCACAGGGTTAAGGAAATGGCTTTGCCTAAGGCAGGTTAAGGAATTCCTTCAGGGCACAAGGACCATAAACACAAACTGCTCCAGGGCTGGTCTCAGCAACAATTGGATTTGATGTGTGTCAAACAGAGCTTTCCTTATCTGCAGGTGATGAGTCTGTTCCTTCCACATTAGCAAAACAGCTGGAGCACACCCTCTTGTCCATTCATTTTCACACTGCTGTGAGAGGCTGATCTGGAAACAGGCATTTATTTATCCTGGTGTTTTGTCCCCCTGCACACACCTCGGCTTATAACCAATCCTCTTGCCACCCCACACCTTTTCTAATAGGATTGTTCTTTCTGTCTTTGATTTGCAGCTGATAGTGCTCGACCCTCCGGTGAGTAATGAGCCAAATCTGCTCCAACCCCTTCTTTCCTTGCCCTGCTGGAAGTGGTGTTGTGCTCCTGCAGTAGAAACACACCATAGATTTTTGTATAGAGCCAAAATAGACTTGAAAGTAGGTGGTATTCATTAAAGAGTTGCTGTTCTGCACTTCTGCAGCCAGGTTGCAATCCTGCTTGACTCCAGTCCCAGCCAGCACAGGACAGTTTTAGTGTTTATTGGTGACTCAGCACTGATGAGAAAAATCTTCTCTTTTCCTGCAGGTGGAGGAGAGTGAGAATGAATGGTCCGTCCCACACTGCTTCACTATCTATTCTGCACAGAAAACCATAGTGGTGGCAGCCAGGTAACCCTAGTTTTCCTCAGCTGCCTGTGGCTTTGATGGCTTCCTTCTCCAGGAAGTTACTGCTCCAGTGGTGCAGAGCCAGAGGGGTGTTTCGTGCATCCTCTAGACTTCAAAATAAGCCCAGGACTCCTCACAACTCCTTTTCCAGTGTTGAATTTTGGGAAGGAGAAGTTTGTCCTGGGCTGGTCCCCAGCGTGGGCAGCAGCAAAGGGACTGGGATTCCGCCCCTGTGCCCTGCTCAGGTGAGACCCCACCTGCAGAGCTGCCCCAGCCCTGGGGCCCAGCACAGGAAGGAGCTTGAGCTGCTGGAGAGAGCCCAGGGGAGGCACCAGGATGAGCAGAGGGATGGAGCAGCTCTGCTGGAAGGAAAGGCTGGGAGAGCTGGGATTGTTCAGCCTGGAGAGGAGAAGCTTTGGGGTGACCTCAGTGTGGCCTTGCAGGGCCTGAAGGAACCGACAGGGAAGCTGGAGAATGACTTTGGACAGGGGCCTGGAGAGACAGGACAAGGGGGAATGGCTTCCCACTGCCACAGGACAGGGTTAGATGGGATACTGGGAAGGAATTCTTCCCTGTGAGGGTGGTGAGGCCCTGGCACAGGGTACCCAGAGAAGCTGTGGCTGCCCCTGGATCCCTTGAAGTGTCCAAGGCCAGGTTGGACAGGGCTTGGAGCCACCTGGGACAGTGGAAGGTGTCCCTGCCCACAGCAGGGGGTGGAATAGGATGAGCTTTAAGGTCCTTTCCCACCCAAACCATGCAGTGATTCTCTGTTTCTATCTGACCCAAAACAAACAGCAGCAATAAGACTGCCACTGTGTGTATTTGGGAGTTGACAGTGTCATCCTTCAAACCACTTCAGGAGACAAAATCTAAACATACAAATATTTTAGAGACTCGAAAGAGTTAAAATTCAGAACATTCATATTGCTGTGAGGAGGGGAGAGTTGCTGCAGAATCTCATAGAGGAAGCTGTGGAGAGGAAAAATTAAAGGCTGACTTGGAAATAAAAACAATCCCTTTTCAGCCCAAACTATCCCTGTGCAGTGAGTTTGATGCCTTTTTGTACTTAGGATGTCTCCTACACCTGGTCTCAGGATCAGCTTTAGGAGTTGTTGTTTTTCTGCAAGTCTGCTTTGAAAGGGCAGCTGGAATCAGGAATGCCAAGGATGCAGGGTGGGAGCACTAAATCTCAACCCTAAATCATAGGTTTTTTTACTGTTTGATGACCTGTTCTTGAAAAATAATCACTACAGTATATTTATAAATCAGGTGTGCAATGGCACAGGAGCCAATACGTTTGGTATGCAGATGTATTTTTTTAAATTCCAACCTAACACCTGAAAATGCAATTTTTTTAAAGATCAACCATTTCCCAGCAGCTGTGAGTCATAAGGTGCTTGAAAGATTCTTAAATTTGGAAAAATAAATGTAAGTTTTACCTTGTCATGATACCTGTCAAAAATAAAAATTGCTGCTAGGCTTAGACCATGTGAGGAATTTTCAGTCTAAATTAAAAACTCTCAGAAAGAAGAGATGGTTACCAAACCAAAGAAATGTTGTGGCTGTGGCTGTGTCTAAAGCCAAACTTTCCACTGCTGCACCGCTGTGGATACAGATAGACCTTGAAGGGCTGAGAAGGTCTCACCCTGTAGTGGATCCTGGGAGGGGTGAAGGAAGTCTCCTCTTCCTGTGCTCTGGGTTTTACTCGCTTGAGATGTCAGGTACATCCCAGATGCCCTTTAAAAGATGGGCTGTGCTTCGGGCTGCCATTTATCCTTCCAAAAAATCATGGCTCATATCCTCCATCTCTAGAATTCCTCTCCTGACCCCTGCCAGCTGTCTGTTCATTTTATTTGCTGCAAAGTCCAAGTGTTTAACTGTTAGTTTAGTCTTGTTTCAAGGCTTGAATATAGAGGTGGAGGCTGTATGAGGTCAGTTTCCTCTCTGGAAAGCTCCTGCTTTGGAGGAATTCTAATTTTGTTTGTATTTATCTAATGGAAGGACACTGTCCCTTGTTTTGGGCAGTGACCTGTGCCTTCAGCACACAGGCACAGCTCTGGGCTGGTGGATCCTCATTCCCACTTCTTCCCTTGCAGTACTCGCCTGGAGATGGGCAAGTGGATGGAAGACCTAAATGTGGCAATTGAAATGGCCAAGAAATCTACTGAGAAATCTGAGATGCTTCTGGAAAACTCCGTGTGCAACCGCTCCAACAGTAAGTGGTGTTCCCTGCCTCTTTGAAAAGCAGAAATTGTCCTGTCCTTTCTGCTCTTCCTTTTGTGAGTTTGATGACATAAAAGAAATATTTTTATAATTCATATGATAGTGGAGAGTTAATTGGGCTTTAGTTTTAATCAAAAGAGATACGCTTGTCTTCCTAGACTGATGTTCAAGGTAGCTTTAAATGCAGCAGAGATGCTCCTATTTCAGAGCTGTTAATTTTATAAGGTCCTTAGTCACCCTTTACATAGATTTTTCTCAACTTAACCATGTGGTGAATTTTTTTTTTCCAAAATGTGATGTCTCTGAAGGTCAGCTTTTACAGCCCAGTGTTCCTGTGCCCATCTGGTGGTGTTATGGCTGTGCTGAAACATGAAGTATTTCTTCTTGGAGCCCTCTGTCCTGTTCCTTGATTCAAGATGAAGTGTGGTCATTTTTGTTTGTTTGGCACAGCACTGACTCAAACCATCCTGTGGTTTTATTCTAGTGGAAGGTGTCCCTGCCCATGGCAGGGGGTTGGAACCAGATGAGCTTTAAGGTTCCTTCCAACCCAAACCATTCTCTGATCCTGTGAGTCAGCTGCCCCAGGCAGAACTGAGTAATGAAACCTATACTGATGTGCTTAGAGTGGTCACAGGAGCTGTGTAACCAGTTCAGCTTGACATACTTAAAACTGGACTATGGCAAGAGCAAAGAGCCTTTCTCAGGAACCCCAGCTTCTCTTGCTTTTCGTATTGCACGGTTTTCTTAAACCACTACCCAATTCTCCTCCCCCAGGATCCTCTGATGAGGTCTCTGTAGAACAGGAGTCCGAAGATGACATTCACTCCTCTCGTAGCTCCTTGGACAGGCAGAGCCACCACCGTGCCAACACAACCATGCACGTGTGCTGGTACCGCAACACCAGCGTCTCCATGACCGACCACAGTGTGGCCGTCGAGGTACCGAGGGCTCTGCCCTGCCTTGGCCTCCATCTCCCGCTGCGCCTCGGCAGCGCCTCTGTGTCCAGGGAGACAGGCCACCCAACCCCACTGCATGCCTGTCCCCTCTCTGCTCGTCTGTGTGTCCGTACTCACGCTCCGCTCTCCGTGCAGCACGGCTTTGCTTCGGCAGCAGGGGCCAAAGCAGGGAGAGTTTAAAGGAAACCCAGGATATCCTGGGATTGAATTGCTCATTTGGGTTTCATCCCCCTCGCTGGAGGACTGAGCATCCCCTGTGCTGGGCACTGCTGATTTGCGCCTCAAGTCCTGGAGTCAGTTTTGGGCCCCTCATGACAAGAAGGACATTGAGGGGCTAGAGCGTGTCCAGACAATGACAGCGGAGGTGGGGGCGGGTCTGGAGCACCAGAAGCAGCTGGGGGAGCTCAGCCTGGAGAAAAGGAGGCTCAGGGGGACCTTTTGGCTCTGCACAGCTCCCTGACAGGAGTGGGGCTTGGGCTCTGCTCCCAGGGAACAAGGGGCAGGACAAGAGGGGATGACCTCAAGCTGCACCAGTGGAGGTTCAGATTGGGAATCAGGAAGAATTTCTTCACAGAAAAAGTGGTTAAGCACTGGAACAGGCTGCCCAGGGCAGTTGTGGGGCCACTATCCCCAGAAATATTCAGGGAACGTGTGGATGTGGCACTTTGCTATATTGTTCAGTGGGATTTGGTCAAAGGTTGGACTTGATGATCTTGGAGGTCTTTTCCAACCTTAATGGTTCTATGATTGTAAGTTCCCTATCCATGATATTATCCTTTAGAGACTGACTGTGCTGTACTGAGCTCTGGTTAGCTGCTGTACTGCACCCAGAATTTAGAAGAGGGAATTCAGTTGGAATTCTCTGCCCTTCCCTCGCTGGCAGGACTGAGCAGTCAAGTGTCTTTTCATGGCAGCATCATTTGATGCTGAGCAGAGATGTTTATTATGTGCCCACTGAGGTGTTCAAGGCCAGGCTGGGTGGGGGTCTGAGCAACCTGGGACAGTGGAAGCTGTCCCTGCCCATGGCAGGGGGTGGAACCAGATGAGCTTTAAGGTCCCTTCCAACCCAAACCTTTTTGGGATTCTATGAGCTGCTGGAACCTGCTGTCCTGCTGTTACTCACAGTGCAGGGCAGCACTGGTGGCACATTTGGGCACTGAATCCTGCAGATTTTGAGGCAGACCAGCTCAGCACTCCTTCTGCTGCTTGCACCAACTCTACGGTTTTACTTTAGGCAGCAGTTTGGCAGGGTAGGACCTCCCTGGAGGCTGGCATGCTTGGAAGACTTCCAGAAGTGGGAAGGACCCTAAATAACATGGAGAGACAAAGAAGGTCGCTAACCTGACAAAAGCAATGGGGCAGGAGGCTGCAGCATATGTCTGGGCCTGCCTGACCTGCTCTGCTCTTCAGGCACTTGTTTAACTGGAGTTAAAAGTTTGGGCACTGGAGCTCCTGCATTTTTCTGATGTAGAGACTGTGGGGATCAGCTTGGTAGGGGAAGTGCTACAGATGTGACCTGGGGTTGAGGTACACTGGGCACTTGAGCTGGCTCCTGTTGCGGTTTCTGCTTGAGAGGACAGGCCTTTCCCTGCTGACACCTTGGGAAAGACATCATTTCACACTTCTGTGCATGGATAACAAGCCCACCCTGCTACAGTTTCTGGGATTGACTGTGTGAGTTCTTGCACTCTCTCTCATTCTGATCTGTTCCGTGTTCTAACACTGTCATTTTTTTCACAATCCATTTTCCTTTGACAGCCACCTTTCCTGCATCACTCCTCTCACCTTAACGTTCTGTTTTTCTCTTTCTCTCCCCCTTTCTCTGCTCAGTTTTCTGCTCTCTTGCTGTTTCTCCAGAGCTTCCTCCTCGCTATTTGCTGGGCCAGGCCCAACGGCCCAACACAATCACCCATGTTTGTTGGTACCGGAACCAGAGCCTATCCCTGTCTGATTACTTGTGCATGATCCAGGTAAAGATGCCTCTCACATTTTGTGCTGGTGGGGAGGAGCCATGGGATGCCCAGGAAAATGTCCTGCTTCCTAACTGCTCACGTGAGGATGCTCGTCCTCAGAGGCAGACTTGTACCACTGCCTTGTTAAGACAGGATTTCCTCCCGTTTATGCCTCAAAAAATGGTTCTCTCTGTAGATCTGCCATTTATCCTGTCTTTTCCTCAGATTACAAAATTCATGCACTGTCATTCCATGCCATAGGTTTCCTTACCCTGCTGGCTGGCTCCAAGGCAGTGGTGCTCCCCTCCCTGCAGCCCCCTTCCACGCCGGCTTGGCTTTGTGTAGCTGCCACATGTTGTTATCTCCCAGCTCTGCAGTCCTCTGTTTCCTCTCCTGCTTTATTTCCCTTCTCACACAGTGTGTTCCATGTGGGTTTTCTGCATGTGAGAAAGGGTGGCTGAAAGGGATGGACTCTGGTGGCTGTCACCATACCTGGGAGGCCTTTGGCACCAGGGAGCAAGTGCAGGAACAGCGTTGGGCTGTTCACCTGCAGCAGGATGGCAACCTGGGATTTCATGGGAGTCCTCTTTTCCTTCTGTGCCAGAACCAGCTCTCGGGGTATTTGCTGAGGAAGTTCAAGAACAGCAATGGCTGGCAGAAACTGTGGGTCGTCTTCACCAACTTCTGCTTGTTCTTCTACAAGACACACCAGGTGGGCAGGTGTGGGTGAGGGGATGATGGTCGGAGTGTTGGGGGGACCTGGGGATCCTTGACTTTCAGCTCCAGGGGCAAATCAGTGCTGTTTGAAGGAGTGGAAGAGGAGGTAGTTCCTAATGAAGCTGGTCTCTGAAAGGCTGTGGGCGCTTCTTGTGGAACTTAATCAGGGTTTCCAGTTCTGATGGTACTGACCTTCTGTGGGGGAGGGGGAGATGTCTCCTCATGCAGTGACTAAAGGAGGTGAGGGACAAAGCAGCTTTTGGGCCTCTTTTGCCTGCTTTTCTCTCTCCTGGGCTTCAGCTCGGCCTGACAGGCTCCAGGGATTTTTCTGCCCATGGTGCATTCAGCACCTGCTTGATAATGAACCATGGTGCAGCACAATCTTTTCATCTTATTAACCAAATAAACTGTGTTTATTAGCCCAGTAACTGGGTTATTCTGGCTTCTTGCCTTGAGGCCACATTTCTTTTGTGAGGGTTACTTTACCTTTTTTGTCAGATCTGTGCTTGGAGTTCCATACAAAGGGTGCAGAGAGGGAGGAGGGAGCCCAGGAGGCAGCATTGGGCAGAGGAGCAGAAGCAAATAACTATAAAAAAAAAAATGAAAGGAATTGGGGGAAAGTTTAATTATAAGCTGTTGGTGGCCTTGCAGAAGAGTCCTCCTGTTGTCTCCTGAACAAGAGTGCACAGCCCTTGCCTGTGGTACATGGGCTGCAGGGCAGGGGTGCCTTGCACTGAGGGCTGGGCTCTTGGGCTCTTGCAGGATGATTACCCCCTGGCCAGCCTCCCACTGCTCGGGTACACGGTCAGCTGCCCTGTGGAGGCAGATGGCATTCAGAAGGATTATGTCTTCAAGCTGCAGTTCAAGTCCCACGTGTATTTCTTCAGGGCTGAGAGCAAATACACCTTTGAGAGGTAATACTCTGTTTTCTGTGTCTTAGTGTATAACCTGCTCCTAAGTCAGTGGTTGGTCATCCCATCCTCTCTTTCCTCCTAGTCTGAGTGATCTTCCAGCACATTCTCAGGAATAACATTCCCTTCCTCTCCCCACCAATGAAATTTGGAGATCCCTCCTCTGACAGAACCCTCCTCTGTGTGTGGGAGAGCTGGGGATACACCTAGAGCTGTGAGCTGTGCTTTGTGCCAGGAGTCTGGGGCTTCCTTGGAGCCAGGGAGGAATGTGGGAGGAAGGGCTGTGGGGTGCTCAGCTCCACGAGCTCTTTGGGAGTCAGATTTCCAGGTCCTGTAAAGTTTTTTGGTTTTTATCTTCCATCTCTGGGAGCAGAAGTTATAACACAAGGCTGAGAGCAACAAGTGCAGGGCTCCCTTTCACTTGGCTGGTTTCTCTGTAATTACATTTTATTATCATCCTCTATAATTACAATTAATTGCTCTTAGGGGCTTCCACACAAACTGTGTGTGAAGTGCACCACACACAACACTTTGCTGCTATGCTGAGAACCCTTGCACCCGAGCAGGGCCGTATTGGTTGTTTTGGAATGTGGTTTTACTGAGGTGTCACACGTCCCCCTTCCTTGGGAGAGCGTCACACACTTATGAACAGCTTAGGTTCAGCTACCCGAGCCATAAGTTGTGCTCTTAAATGCACTGGGCTCATGTAGTGATTTCAAGGGAAAAATGTCTGATTCACAGTGGATTTGTCTTGCTTTTTTCACTGCTGCTTTGCTTTCTTCCACGTGAGCAAGGCTGTTACCCATTTCCTAATTTGTTGTTAAGAAAAGCTGTAATTATTGTCAGCTTGTCATCCTTGATAACACTGAGGAGAGAACAGTGAACTCTCATGCGAGTTCTCTGGAGCTCAGAGCACTGTAGACCTGTTACTTGGACAGACAACCATGTTCTGCGGGGTATTTACCACATCTCAAGCTGCTACTTTGAAGAGTTAATTTCCCAGAAGGCTTGTAAAAGAAAGAAAATGGCTGTTCTGGGAGGTCTGGGAAAGGGTTACAGCTCATAACCAAAGGACAAGATTATCTGTGAGGGAGGGGTAAGCATTTCTCATGTATTTTCTTGGCAGGTGGATGGAGGTGATCAAAAGAGCCACCAGCTCTCCGGCCAGGTCGAGCCTGCTGCTTCCCAAGGAGAAGGACACTCACACAGACTGATGTGGGGCAGAGCTGGATCTCTGCTGGCAACACCAACAAAAGAAGCAGGTGGGAACAGGAGTGTCTGGAGTTGATAAAGCAAAGACCCAGGAGGCTCATCTCCCCAGGGATGGAAAGTGGGGAGGGGCTGCAGACAGGGATCACATCCATTCCCGAGGGTGTGGAAGAGGGTCAAGTCTGTTCCAGTTGAACCTACTTAGAGAGAACCCAACACCAGCAGTGCTGCAGCGCGCACACGTCGTGGGGGGTTCTCGTTCCACTGTACCTGTACAGTAACACCTTCACCTGCCCTGAAGGCAGGTCCCACCTTGTTTTTACATTTTGGCTGGATGATCAGCACACATGGGAGAAAAGCAGCAGCTTCCAGTGGTGTAGTTGGCTGGCAGCAGCGGGTGCCAGGGCTCCCAGACCCTCCCCTGCCCCGGGTGCTCCGCGGGGCTGGCGGCACAACCCGTCCTGCTGCTGTCACCATCAGCCCGCTGGCACCATCAGCCCGCTGGCACAGCTGTCTCAGACTAACGGGAACACGCCGTGTGTTGGCTTACACACAGCTCGTTCTGAACAGACACTGCAGCTCTCCCAGAACAGCTCTGCTCCTTGGGAGCTGCCACGGCAGCAGTTTTCCAGGGAAGCAGGAGGACTGAGTCTCTGCTGAGCTGTCGAGGTGTTGGTGTGTTGTGGATCGGTGCAGGGGGGTGCATGGTTTGTCCTCTGAACTCAATCACTATTCTCGTATCACAGCTCCGGTTTCTTTATCCTGTAGCAGGAGTTAAGTAAGGCACGGGATGGCAAACACTCCACTCTGGTGTGGGTGATGTTTTCAAGGCATTTAAGCACTGTAGGAGAACAAGCCTCTGAAAGTCACTGTTGCTTGTGCTTTTGTCATGCAAAGACTTCTGAAAATCCCTAATCTTGTATTTCAGTTCAGGGTGGGATCCATCTTCTGTTTCTCATGAAGGTGTAAAAGTCACTGGATTCCTGATCGAGCAGTAGTGTCTGTGGACTCTATTAAATTTCTGTATTAAATCTGAAATGTTTGCAGCTTGTTCTCTTTTGTAAAGCTGACACCTTTGGGTGCCTCCACAGAAGGACTGACACATGCTAAGTGCCACAAGATGCTGTTGGATGTGGCTTTGATGGGCTGTGGGGACTCTGATTTGTATTAGATAGAGGAGTATTTGTGTACTAACAGAAGGAACAATGAGTGAAGCAGTGAAAGCAAAAGGAAAGTGTTGCATGCTGTGAGGATGGAGGAATGTGGAAATCCCACGGGACAATGGGAAGGACAGAGGCCAGCACGAGTGTTCAGTTCTGGCCTCAAGCATATGCGGGATGAGGACTGAAGGGAGGGGGAATCCAGAAGGATTTTCTTGCTTGGCATTTGCACCCTAGAGGAGTGACTGCAGATCCAGCCTTTGCTGCCACTGTCACAAAGACCATTGTCCCATCTAAGTTAAATGTACTTAATTTATTAGCATCTTCATTTATAATTTTTTTAATTACCTGTTGTAGGTGTATCCATGTGGATTGATTAGACATGTTATACCATGGCTGAATATGACTGTTCACAGTAAATAGCATCTTGGTATAAAACTCTCTCAGCCTCTTATTCCTGGGCCCACCATCCCATGTTCAAGTCAATCAGTAGTTTTCCATGACTCTCGATCTCAGCTCATCCTGTACCAAGCACTCTCCATCCAGAGTGGGGACGGGTGTGGAGAAGGTGGCAGAGCTGCCTTCGTGCAGCTTGAATGGCACTTGCCCCACAGTGAGCAAGTCTTTCCCTAAGGTTTGTGGGCTGGTGAGTGAATGATTCTGTGCTGAACCTGCAGCTCAGTATCTCTCTTGAAGATGCAACTGCTGTGGTGGGGTCTCTAAACCAGGAGCCTCTGGAAGGAGAGCAGGCAGCAAAAGCCCCTTCTTGGTTTGAGAATACTGAGCTCAAATGTCTGTGCATTTGAAGTGCAGGAGCTCAGGCTAGAAAAGCCAAAAACTTTGCTATTCCTAGCAAAACTGCAGATGCCTTACCTCAGTGAACTTTAAAAACTGTGAGGATTTCAGTGGTGTATCAGTACTGTGAAATAGTTTTTTTCCCCAGAACTCCCCCAAGAGTATTTTTGTCTTAACTACAAGCATGAAAAGTTTCCTTAACGGGAGCATTATGCAAGAACAGAATTAAAATGGGTCCTTACACATGAGGTTCTTGCTATAGAGCTAAGGTGGGACTATGTGGCTTAACAGCCATGGCCTCACTATTTCAAAGACCATCCACTTCCACCCCTCCCCTCCCCTTCCCCCCATGGGCAGGGACACCTTCCACTACACCACGGTGCTCCAAGCCCTGTCCAAGCTGGCCTTGGACACTTCCAGGGATGGGGCAGCCACAGCTGCTCTGGGCACCCTGTGCCAGGGCCTCCCCACCCTCAAAAGGAAGAATTTCTTCCTAATACCCCATCGAACCTTGCCCTGTCAGTGTGAAGCCACTCCCCTCTTGTCACCCCGGAGCCTTCTCTTCTCCAGGCTGAACAACCCCTACACTACTGATTTCCCTCTTCATGCTTGACCTTCATCCAGGATAACACAGTCCTGCTTCATTGCTTAAGAAACCAGACCTTGTGCAGTAACTCCTGACACATTTAAAGCAGCAGAGAGGAGCTGTTCTGGTGCCTGCTCCCTTCTCCTCCCTGGTCAGAGCAGTGATTCTGTTACACCAGTGAAGTCCTTCAGACTGGCCCCAGCAGCACAGCTTCAGCTGTGGCAGCAGCAGGCGTGCCAGGAGCCAAGTCCTGTGCCGGGCAGGGTTAGTGCCTGAGTGCTGGGGAGGCATTCACTGTCAGACTTTGATTTTTATAAGGCATCAGGCCCCACTCTCGTTACAAGCTGCACCCACCCACACAGCCCTGCATTCTCACCTGGTGCACTGACCCTGTGCTTCCACACTGCAGCTGAGGCCGGCTCATCCCCACTGTCCTGGCAACAGCCTGCTGAGCTGTGTGCCATTTAGTGAAATTACCCCCAAAAAGCACACTCAGAAGTACATAAGTCAGTTCTGTTTCTTGGCTGCAAGGGAAAAACAGATGAGGAGGAGCATTGCAGAGCTGGTCACAGCTTCAGCTGTGCCCTTCACCTCTGTTGCTGCCCAGGGAAGGACAGTCACAAGGGTTTAAACACAAAGTGGCATCTCCAAAGTGTTCATCCTGTCCCTGAGGTCACACAGGGTCAGAGTTGTCTGGTTCTATCCCTGCTCATGCAGGGCTGCATCTGTGCCGTGGATTATCACCAAAGATGGAGACTCCACCACCTCCCCAGGCAATCCGTGCCACCACTTGGGACCCCTCCTGGCTGCAAAGTGAGACAGAGGAAGGCAGAGATACCCCGCTGCCAGCCAGGCCTGGGTCTAAAGACTGCAGATAATGAAAAACTCCAGCAACTACCACAGTGCAGTGTGCCCCAGTGCACAGTTACACCCTGCCAACAGCATGTGTTTCCTGGAGTACCTGCAGAAAAGGCTGATGTGCCTGCAGCTGTAACCCTGGCACACAACGTACTTGGCTCTGGCTCTCTCTGTTGTAGATGCATGAGGAAGATGCAGAGGAAGACCAAGAAGAAGGCAGAGAAAAGCAGCTGGAACCAATCCTTTTCCCCTAATAAAACAGTTACACCAGCCTCATTTGTTTTGTTACTTTATTGAAAGTGGCAGATCCCTTTCAACGTTTTTGAAAACTAAACCCATTGTTGCTTTGAATACTGGACGAAGGGTGTGGGGATTGTTTCCTTTAAAAAGTTTCCTCGTTACACTGCAGAGCATGTGAGTAACGATACAGGTACCTTATCAACACGGTTTGCTACCGCTGTGAACAGCAACTTTAAAAGCAGCAGGGGCCCTTGTGCTGGCCTGCAGCCTCTGCCTTCCCCCTCTCCAAGTGTCCTGTCTCTACATTAACTTCTCCTCCTCAGGGAAAAGTGGGTTTGTTCTGTTCTTCCTAACTGCAAGCTCTGAGCTGGCTCTCGCCACAGAACGCTGCTCTGCAGCAGAGATCCAACAGCAGCACCTCTTCTCCACTGTACAAATTCATAGTGTTGCTGAGCCTGGGTCTGTCCACCAGGACAAACATACATAAGGTAAAGTGAACACCATACACCAGGATGAGGGAACATATGGTCCTCCTGAGCTACTTGCAGCCCAACACAAAAAATCTGCAGGTCTGACTCTAAGTACCAAAAAATCAAGCCTTGTTTCTAACCAAGTGGCCTGTCATTAAAAAAATGCTGAACAGCTCCAGCCTTTGTTCTCAGTGGCTCTGGGGCGAGCCACATCATCCACATACAAACACCCAGACAGAACGATCTCGGTAACTGAGTTCTTGCTGACTTCATGGGAATCTCTTTTCAGTTAGAGAGCAGCTCTCTAAGCAACCAGCTGTCAGGGGTTATTTTCCTAAGTCTGTTTTTCTAAACCTTTCAAGTGTAGATTTAAGATCTGTGCATTTACCTGAATTAAAGATTTGCTTTATAAACTAGTATGATACAGAAAGCAAAGCTCCTGGGGATGGCTCTGCTGGAATACCTTAAGCAGCCAACACAGCAGTAGATGCTTTACCTTCTCTGCTACCAAACACCACCCCAGCTTGACAACTGGAGCAGAGCCCTGGCTGCAGCGAGTCTAAATCCCAGGCTGAAGGAGGAACCAGAAAGGGAAGGTTGAGAAGGAGAAGGAGGCCTAGAGCAGCTTTTGGGAATCCCCAGCCCTATCACACTGCTGTGAGCCATCCAGTTTATGTCTTCCTGTAGAACACAGGTTCTTGCATCAAAACCTGCTCTGTAGTGTCCCTCTGCCTTGTGAACCAAAGCCCTGCTGATGTCTGCAGCTGTTGTGTGCCCCCCACTCCCCTTTTCAACCCTTCTGCCCCATGTGGGCCTGCTCAGCTCAGACCAGCACTGCCCAGTGTGCCTGTGGAGCTGCTTCAGCTGCCAGCAGTGCCAAGGACAGGAACTCCACCAGCTCCCCACAGCAAACATACCCACTTTGCCTTCTGCTCCCTGGAGACCCAAGGCAAGTTCTGCTGTTGCCTGAAGTAGATGAACTAAAGCCTAACACAAAACGATGTCCCAGAGCCAAAAAAGAACAGATCAGCAAACCCATCCTCCTATGAAGTGACAGGTTGGGAAAGAGCAACCGTGTATCAGCTCAGCTGCTGCAGTGCTGGGAAGTGTTGTTACCTGTGGGTGAAGGGCTTGAAGTGATCCTCCAGAACAACTGGAGAGCTGGTCTCACTCTCCCAGAGTCCCTAAATGCCTGGAGAGCTTCCCAGCATCCCTGCACTCACACATGACTGCTCACAAACACTTCTTTAGGAAGGGCAGGAGACTAAACCCATCAGACTTGCCTGTGAAACATATATCAATGGAAGAGAATCTCCCTTTTTCCAGCAGCCAGGCATTTACCAGAAACAAGCGGTGAATCAAACCAAGCCAAAATGGACACATCCATTGTAGGAAAACAATTAAAAACTGCATTGATTACATTGTAAAAACAATTAGACCACCCATCTTGGGTTCTGCAAAAGGTCTAAATTGTACTTGCATTGCAAACCTCACCCTGGGTTATCATGGAAACACGGCTAACATGAAGGCTCTGAAATGTCCTGGAGTCCATCACAATGTCACATCCACGGCAGATGGTGGTCTGGATTAGAGATGTAGTTCTTATGAAGCTGGAAAAAAATCCTTCCGCCCTCACAACAACAGCAGAGAACGTGAGTGTCAGCGGGCAGAGGTCAGGTGGTTCCGACTGTGTGAAAACCTGCAAGGAAGAAGTGACAAGGGAGAGCTGGTCAGTACTGGCTGTCTGAAACTCTCACCTCAAATGGTCCCCACAGGCCCAGCCCTGGAAGGGGTCAGGCTGGCTGGGTCTGTCCCCACTCCCGTTGCCACTGCCAGTTTTTGCTAGATAAAGTCCTGACAGACAAAACCAGTACTTTAACAAAAAGCCAAGGTGGTTTGACACTTTCAGGCTTTCAAGATTCAGTTTTAACCTAGTAAGCAGTTTTCAGCACTAGTGTTCTGTGGTAAGAAAGCAAATGGGTCTTCGAGGTTTTGCAAGCCCCCCCAAAAAACAAGTATCTTGTGCTTCTGCCCCATCCAGCAGTGTCATTTCTAGGCTGACAGAAGTGAATAATGCTGAAACAACTGCCTGTCTGCAGTCACCCACACACATCTATGTCAGAGGCTCAAGTTTTACAGATATCACAGGACACCTTCTGTGACCTCTATGGGTCAGCCAGAAGAATGAGTGTTCTCGTCCTGGCGTTAAGTGATGATTAGATGAGGGTTCTACACAGTCCCATGGTGTATCTGCTTGGAAGCTTGTATGATGTAGAAACAGAATCCCTCTAGGATGGCCATTTTATTTGGTCCTTAATAGCTACAGCTCTTCTTTGCTTGACAGCAGCATGTACAGGACAAGCAGGGGGTCAGGCCCAGACAGCACAGGTTTAGGAAAGGCGGGTCCTGCATGACCAGTCTGATCTCCTATGACCAGGTGACCCAAATAGTGGATGAGGGAAAAGCTCTGCATGTCATCCATGATCTCAGACAGCATTCTCCTGGAGAGGCTGCAGCCCACGGCTTGGACAGGTACACACTTTGCTGGCTTAAAAACTGGCTGGATTGGCTGAGTCCAGAGAGTGGTGGGGAATGAAGTTAATCCAGCTGGGACCGATCACTAGGAGGGTTCCCCAGGGCTCAGTGTTGGGACTAGTCCATTTTAATGTCTTTATCCATGATCTGGACAAGGAGACTGAGGGCCCCCTTAAGTACATTCACAGATGACACCAAGTTGGGTGGGCATGAAGGCTCTGCAGAGGGATCTGGACAGGCTGGGCCAAGACCAATAGTGTGAGGTTTAACAAGGCCAAGCGCCAGGTCCTGCACTGCAGTCACAACAAACCCCTGCAGTGCTATAGGTTTGGGGCAAAGCAGCTGGAAAGCTGCTTGGTGGGAAAGGATTTGGGGATGCTGCTCAACAGCAGCTGAACATGAGCTGGCATGTGTGCAGGTGGCCAAGAAGGCCAGCCATTGGCCTTGTGTCAGCAACAGTGTGGCAGCAAGACCAGGGCAGTGACCATTCCCCTGTGCTGGGCACTAATGAGGCCCCACCTCAAGTCTTGTGTCCAGTTCTGGGCCCTCATGACAAGGACACTGGGGGTCTGGAGCATGTCCAGAGAAGGGAACAGGGATCGGAAAGGGGCTCGAGCACCAGGAGCAGCTGAGGGAGCTGGGAAAGGGGCTCAGCCTGGAGAAAAGGAGGCTCAGGGGGGACCCTCTGGCTCTGCACAACTCCCTGACAGGAGAAGGCAGCCAGGTGGGGGTCAGGCTCTGCTCCCAGGGAACAGGGACAGGACAAGAAGAATGACCTCAAGCTGCACCAGTGGAGGTTCAGACTGGGAATCTGGAAGAATTTCTTCACAGAAAGGGGTGTCAAGCACTGGAATGTGCTGTCCAGGAAGTGGTGGAGTGACCAGCCCTTGAGATGTTCAAGAAACAACTGGATGTGGCACTCACTGGTCTAGCTGACACAGTGGCAATCAGTCAAAGGCTGGATTCAATCTTGGACATCTTTTCCAATCTTAATGATTCTGTCTATTCAATGGGTACTCGAGTCACAAGGCACAAACTTTAACCCATCAGGAAGAAATACTTAGCTTAAGTTCAAGGGTGTAAAGACTGTAAAGTTTGGGTGGTGTTTACAGGGGCAGCCAGAGCACAGAAGAGCTTCTTTGGTCACACGTATGGTAAAGCACTTCCAGCCTGCTAATCAGGAAGGAGCCAAATGTGAAGTTTCTCTCTTGGTAAGGAAAGGGTGAGATTTAGGATAGCCTGCTGTGAAAGGGAGAAAAGCCAAAGTAATGTTAAATAAAGCCTGATAAATCTGTGACCAGGTTAGCTGTGTTGGTACCTGCAACACATGGATGTGAGTGGACTTGATGCCAGCAGTGGAGCCAAGTTTGACCCAGCAAAGAACTACATTCTACCAGACCACACTCCTTCACTGATTTAACAGGTAATTCTCTTCAGGAAAAGTACACTTTCCTGTAAACCTAAAGCTGGGCAGGCAGTGACTAGCTGCATGTAGTGCTTTAAAGCACATTCCTTGCAATGAAACAGGTATTTATTAACAGAAACGTTCTATCCCAGAAGCGATCCCAATGAGATTTTGCATAGCCCTTGCTGCCTAGGTAATGGGACCAGCAGGACATCAGATGTTTATAGATATATGTGCAAAATGAAGGTGAACAGCAGCATCTTTCTGTGCCCTGCAACATACATCTACACTACCAGTGTAAATCAAAAACAGAAACCAGTCCAGTGTGAGGAAAGACTTCTGAGGCAGAACAACTGTTTGCATTAAATGAAAGCAGTTAAAGGAAGTGCCATAGGAACTATTAGGGCAGCTGTCATCAATATTCACTTTTGTCTGTCTTGACTGCTTGGCAGTGACCTTTGCACAGCTGTGGAGCACAAGAGTCTTGTGGTTCAGTGCCAGCTCCACCCCAGCTCACAAGCAGGACACTCACCTTTGGACCCGCTCCACCATGTGTGCTATCAGTTTGTCAGAGATGCCTGGGCAGGACTCCTCAGCCAAGCTAAAGGCATTCTCCAGCTCCTCCATGGCTCCCACGTTGCCTCCAGTCTGCTTGTGCTTATCTTTGAGCTGCAACCCAGAAACAGGACATTAGGTCCTTATTTTGTTGCAGAAAACACTGCTCAAGAAGCGCAGCACTGACATTAAGGCCTCTTCCCTCTCAGTATGACTCCACCAGGGTGCAGGAGGGCACCCACATTCCACTTAAACCAGAAAGAGCTCTTTTTGTAGGTCAGGAAGGTAGAAGTCCAATGTCTGGGGTTCAAATTTGCCTCCAGGTGCTAATGGCAATCAAAGTCCTTACCCATCAGGATGTACTCTTAAACAAACTAAATGTTGTAAGAAATGGATCAACAGCCCTGAAAACTCCTAAGTAGTAACAGCACAAAGAACTCCCGCAGTATCTGAAGCAGTACAATCACCTTTGCTGCTAATGACAGCCCAGCACCCAGACACACACACAGGTTCACAGGCAGGTTGGGCAGAACATATCCAATGCCAGGAGTTAGTCACCACCACTTTCAATAACCACAAAAAAGTTTAAGTTACTTCTAGCGACTGGGAGGCCAAGGCAGACAACTGCCACACCAGGGATCCTGAGCCCCTTGGCCTCCAACACTCCTCTCTAAGAGAGCTTTACCCAGGGGGGCAGGGGAAGAAAGCCCACGCACCAAGACCTCCACATGCAGCATCTGCCTCAGTTCACATCTCTCATGGTCAGTGCACTCTGACTAGGCCTCTACTTGCACACGTTTCCAGTTGTTAATCTGAAATAGCTACACCTCTGTTGGGAATGAATGTCTGACAGGTCACTGGTGCTGAGCCTGAAGGAGTCTGTTGTTAGAAATGCTGCATTTCCACCTGCTGCAGCATTCCCCACCTCCTTCCCACAAGCTGCTGATAGGACAGCCCCTTCCCCAGGGCACCATCACACAAGGAGCTGAACAACAATCAAGCATCCTATTGAACCAGCAACATCTTACTTCAACCATCAACATCAACCAGCCAGCTTACCACTGTCCAGTTCAATTAAGCTCCCATTAGGCCCTGCTGATTAAAGAGCTTTACATAAGCCTTGCAGTTCTTTGCCTCAGTTCTAGGATCAGCCTCTCCTGTTGCTGGAGCTCACCTTTTCTCCGTGCTTCAGAAAGCAGAACAATGTGAATGCTAATCCCCAGCTGCAGTCGTTCCTGTGCACCACGGCCCCTGCTGGGAACAAACAGTTCCCAGCCAAAAAGGGCTGCTGCCTCCTCAATAGGGCACCTACTCCCTACCACAAAGCTGTGGGAACAAGCCACACACACCTCTGCTCAGTCAGAAGTGGCAGGGGCATGGAGGGCAACTCAGTTACACATCAAGGATATAGATTTCTTGGGCCAAAGATAGTTGTGATGCTAAAGCCAAGGATTTGATGTCTACCTACCGAAGGCTGCCCGCCTCAGAATAAGCACAGGTCTGTCCTGGAGGCAAGTTGTCAGTTTATCATCAGCCTTCGATGCCAAGCCCCTGACCTTCAGCTTGCCCAGCAGCCTGTGATGGGAGCAGTGTGTGCTGGGCTGTCTCTTCCCACTTCAGAAGAGCTCTCTGGAGGCTTGTGGGAGTTAGAGCACTGCACTGAGCTCAGCCTTACTAGGCCCAAATGTCATTTTACCTCCCTGCCCCATGATGTTTCCAGATTTGCAGTTGCCCACACCTGTTAATGACTGCTCACGGGCCATTTTCAATATTAACATCCCATAACGCACAGGCAGGGAAGGTAGATGAAAAATTACAAAGAACATCTCAGTCAGATTTCCATTCACAAAGCCCAGCTTCAGCCTCTTTAGGGAAAGAGGGGATTAAGCCTAGCTGGTTGAAGATGCAATCATACAACAGTGAGGAGGACAAAGTCTGCAGTTCTAGTCTCCTACCAGTAGCAAAGAATAACACATGCAGTCAGCAGCAAAGCAGATTTCCAACCTGGAGAAGTTTTCTTTCAAGCCCCCTCTACTGCACACAAAAGCCAGGTTAGTTCAGAGACTGCCCAGAACCCTTGCTGCTCCCAGTTTTGCTCAGTGAGATCTGCAGAGCCAGCAAAAGTCTAATCAAAGGAAAGGGGGATCAGCCAACTGGGGCAAGGGAGTCAAACTAGCAGAAATGAAACGTCTGAGAAGCCAATTCCCACCTGGAACTGGTGCAGCAAGGTTAGTAAGGAAAAGCACAAAAATGCATTTACAGTCACAGCCCTGAGCACTCTGCCCCAGGAGGCTCCTAAACCAAAGAGAGACCCAGGCTGTGCTGCACAAACAAACCAGCATGGTTTTAGTGTGGTTTCATCTCACAGCTCTAGGCCTACAAGACCCAGGTCACTGGCCTCATGCCCTGACCTCTGCAAGTCAAGCCCCGTGGAGCACAGATGAGGCTGGTTGGATAAACTCCCAATTTCCAACGGAGCAGTCTCAAGAGCCTGCTTTTCAGAATGACCTCTGGTTCCTGCCATGCTGCAAACCCTCCTTCCACATAGCAGCAGACCTGAGAGAGTTAAGTCCAGACTATCCCTGGAAAAAGCACAGCTCTCTGCTGGGCCATGCAATCAGGATCCAGAAGAGTAACTCCTCAGGACCAGAGAAAGGGTGTCTGTCACCAGCATCTCAAGAACAGAACCCTGATGTGCAGCACCTAATTGATTTCTTCCAAAGCATAATCTCCTTTCCTACCCTTCTGCTGGAAAGAGCAAGCAGAGCTCACAGCCAGAGGGCCCCTTATGATTATACTCCTCTTCCCTGACAACATCACCCAGCTGTCACCTGTCTGCTGACACAGACACCATCCTATCATTAATGGCAGCTCTTACTTCAACTCCACATCCCCATTCAGACCACAAGGCAGGGGAACTGGGTAGGTTTTCTAAACACATTTTCTCTGCCGGCCTTCAAGAAGCTAGGTGGCAGCGAACCCCTTGGTCTTGGCGTGCTACCAATAGCAGTCTGTACAGATCAAGGAATGGCCTAGTAACCAGCAAAGCCAATTCCTGCTCAACCCACCTACCTTCCCCTCAGTAACTCTGCTGTGGACAGCAGCACAGCAGAAGGGCAGGGGACATGCACAGTGTCAGGCCAGCTGAAGTATCTATCTGCTCTAACAGGAGCTGCATTTCAGCCACAGATATCAGAGGCTGGAGCTGCCTAGGCATCAGCAAGCCTAAGATGCAGGTAAGAGACAGATACTTCTCTATCAGATCCTCACCAGAAGACACACTAGCAGAAGGGTAATGCCTTCCTTCCAAACACAAGTGTTTTTTTTCAGGAGGACATGCCAGGGACACACTCTCCCCACATATGGTCTAGCCCTCTGAACTGGTACAAATGCTTCAGAGTCCCTTAACCCTACTAGCTACCCCACCATACCTCCCTTCTCCAAATCCTTCCTATTTACTTACCTATGTCAGGTATCTCTGCATCTCCAACCAGCAGAGACAACAAGAAGGTTCTACTCACCTCCCCAAAAACTGGGTGAACAAGTGTGGAGAGACACTGTGACCGTGGTTGCCTCTTGATGGGCTCAGTAGGCTGGAAAGCAACAAGAAAAGAAGTTACAAGCACAGGCAAAAGCTTCCAGGGCACATGAAGTACTAAGCCTTTGGTGAGTTCACAGCAGCCCCCCCGGCAATCCCATCACCAGATCTTGGGAAAGCCACAAGTAACAGTACCCTGATGATGTGGAAGAGGCAACTCTGGAGCACCAGCCCTTGGTGCCAGACTGAAGTAAATTTCAGACAGAAGATGAGTGCCTGGTGGCTTCCCCAAGACATCCAAAAGCTCGTGTCAGTTCAGTCCACTTCAGAAAGACCAGACAGCACACAAACCTTCTGGGAACCATGCAGAGCCATTCCTTTGTGCAGCTTGCTCAAGGAATTGGGGCGAATGGTTGGTGGGAATGTCCAGATTGGACCCTGGTCTCCATCCTCTGCGTCTCCATCACTGCAAATGAAAAGGGGAAAGTTGAGACAAAGCCTCAGCTCCATACATTGGGGATTTGACCATAGTTTCCCAGAGTCACAAGTTCTCCCCACCTGACTGCCATATGGCTGCAGGCCTTCAGGCTTTTCCCTATCCCAGAAAAAATTATGGAGAGAAACCACTTCAGTCTCTACAGCACCATATGCAGCATCAAAGAGATCTGAGCTAAGTACTACATTGTGTTTCCAAACCACCACATTCACCTCTCTGATACAGCCAGCTTGAAGAAGTTTCTAGTGCTAGTTAAATTTAGGAGAATTTCAAGATAATCCAAGCTCACAATGTGAGGAGCCAGACTTAGACGTTATAAGCCAATCTCCCTGAATCCTTGTCACTCGAGTCACTGCCACTACAGGTGAGGAGCAGCTCTGTGACACCAGTCTGGCAATGAAGTGCCCTTTCCCCACCCAAGGCCCATAACTTGACTGTCCTGCATGGCAGCACCAAGTTTAACCTGAGTACACAAACAACCACAGCTCTTGCCACACTTACTAAAGCCTGGGGCTCTTGTAGTTCATTAAATGTGCATAAAATACAGGCAACAAGAGCCCTGTTCTTGTTGTTCTACACGCAGACTAAATGTTTCATATCAGTACCCTGATTCCTTACACAAAGCAAAGAGGCTCCACAGGTTAAGTAAGACCAGAACAGAGAACCGGGTCCCACTAAATAGGAGGTAACAGCCTAGCTCTTCAGGCAGCACTCACTTGCTCCCACAAACAAAAGCTCAAAGGTGAGATCTCAGGTGGGAAAAGGACCTGAGCTGTTTGCAGTAGGCTACCCCGGGGCAAGCAGGGGCAGCAGGAGCGTCCCTCCACACAAAACATGTACGTACATATCGGAATCACCAGAACTGGAATCCTCTCCATGGCCCTCTGACTTCCAGCGCTTGAATCGATCGATCAGCTCCATTAGGAATGAGGTTTTCTTGGTGTAGCGTGTGATGAACTTGTGCTTTAGCAATTCTTTAGCTGTCGGCCTCTGGAGCAGATAAGGAAGGCATGTCACATCTAAACATCTCTGCACACTAAACACGCAACTCACTGACTTCAGCTGGGATCACAGAATATCCTGAACTGGAAGGGATGCACAAGGATCATCAAATCCAGCTCCTGGCCCTGCACAGGACAGCCCCCAGCAATGCTACCAATCCCCAACAAAGTGCCTGAGAGTGTTATCCAAACACTCCTTGACCTCTGGCAGCCTTGCGGCCATGACCACTGCCCTTAGGAGCGTGTTCCAGTGCCTGACCACCCTCTGGGGGAAAAGCCTTTTCCTAATATCCAACCTAAGCCTCCCCTGACACAGCCTCATGCCATTCCCTTAGGTCCCACTGCTGATCATCAGAGAGAAGTGATCAGTGCCCACCCCTCCATGTCCTCTCATGAGGAAATCCTGCCAGGCTCACGTGCCCATCCTGTAAGCTCAGCAATTCTCTCTCTGCGGGATTCTGGCACCTTCCTGTTGAAGGAATTTTTGACCTCTGCTGACCTTTACCCAAATTCACAGGTGGGCAGCAATACTCACAAATCTAGGATCCTTATTGAGGCAGGCTTCCACAAACTCCTTGAAGGGCTTGCTGTGGTGACCCTCAAGGGTTGGAGGGTTGTTTTTGGGGATCAAGAAGAGAACCCTCATAGGATGCAGGTCAGAATTTGGAGGCTCTCCTTTTGCTAGTTCAATGGCTGTAATCCCAAGGGACCAGATGTCTGCCTGGAAAAGAGAAGAACAACACAGAACAGCAAGGAGCAATTCTACAACATGAAAGCACAGTTTTAGGACAGCTAGTCACACAAATCAGATGGGACATTTCATGTCTAATACACAAACTTCTCCAGCAGACCCAGCATCGTAACAGATGATGCAGGAAAGAATAATTCCTGCAGTAAGCAGCACTTCCAATCCCTGTTTCTGTCCTAGCACCACCTCATGTATAGTAGCCCCAAGTAGCAATCCTCCTGCTCCCAGCTCACCTTGAAGTCATAAGCAGACTGTTTGATGACCTCTGGCGCCATCCAGAATGGAGTCCCCACAAAGGTGTTTCTCTTGATTTGGGTGTCTGTCAACTGTCCAGCCACCCCAAAGTCAGCCAGTTTCACATCTCCTTGTTCCGAAAGCAGCACGTTGGCAGCTGGATGCACAAATAAGCAGTTAAGTCTGCTGGCCTCTGAAACACCTCCAGCCCACACAGAACTGCATATTGAGCGGAGCCCTCCTGTGCCATTCTCCTTCACCCTGGTGATAACCCTCAGCCTGGATTTCCAGCCTCAGACCCATTCTCATGCTTTGAACTCCACTGGGTAACAGGGAACAAGCTCATGCACTCTGTTGGATCAGAAGGGGACTATTGATAAGGTAGGAGCAGGGAGTAAATGTGAAGGGCCACACCATCAAGTAGATGTGACTCCTGGCCACACGAAGAAGGGAGAGCAACACAGCCTCTAATGCTCTTGATTTTTTTCCCAGAGTAGCATTCAGCACAGGTTAAGTAGTAGATCCTTCTAAAGAGCTCAAGTTCCACTCTTGTACTAGTTCTCACTCATAAGACTGCAACACTGTGCAGGCTGGGAATGGGGTTTTTCCGCAGGACTTCTAATTCTCAGACCCTACCTAGCAACCGCCAGCATTTCCCCACCACTGGCAGCCAACAGCCCTACACATCTTGTGCAGTGCTAGAAACGTGCAGTCTCACACACACAATGAAATCTTTTCTCCCAGTCTCCCTGCGTGAGGTTTCTGTGCCCTGCCTGCTCACACCCCCTCCTGCAGTGGGTCGGAGCAGTGAGCATCCGGCACTGGCCCAGCTCCAAAGCACTGTCCCTCCATCCTCCTGCAGTACTTCGAGGCTCTGGGCTCGCTGTGACACTGCTCTTCAGGAGGCAGATGCCAGCTCTCTCTACACTGCACGTGGCCAGTGACTATAAAAAACAGCAAGAGGATAAGCTGACACAAGCTGCCCTGATTTTCTAGGGCTGTGAACCCTGCATGAGGACAGCTCACTTCTGCTGTGAGCTACAACCACAATAACCAGGACACACACCCTTGGGGTCCAGCAGCAAAGCAAATGTCCAGACACAAGTCAGCTAATATCTGAGCATACTTTTCACTGACTCCTTTGCTTTAGCTCCCTGTCTGTCCAAACTCCAATTGCCAGAGGAGAGCTACAGAGCCTGTTACTCTAAACCCTAAAGACATGAAAGCATGAGTCATGATACAGTGACAAGCATCAGATTCAGAAAACAGCAACCCAACAAGAGAAGCAGCACTGAGAAACAGTGTTAGAAACCTTTCAGATTATGGTGGCATATAATACCTCTGAGTATTATGTTACTAACATCCCTTACAAGAAAGGGAGCTGAGCTCTCCAATCTTACCTTTGATGTCTCTGTGGATCTTCCTCTCTGAATGTAAATAATCCAAGCCCTTTAGGATTTCTCTCAGGATGGTAGCTATGTAAGTCTCCTCCAGTGGTCCTGGCTTCAGCTGACAAAAGGCAGAAAGATGACTTAAAAGAGGGTGACTAATGCCTTGGACCTTCCAGACTCTCAGTTTGTTACTTGAAAACCTTGGCCAAGCAGGTCATACTCAGCAGGAAGCACCTTCTTGCACACCTGGTGCACATTCTACAAGCAGAATGCTGGTCTTTGCACCTGGCAGCATTCAATGGAAAAACTTTGGGGGATTTTCTGCTAGTCTGTTTCTACCAGTCTGTTAAAGGCTTCCCAAACAAACAGCAATTCCTCTCTCACTTTAGCCTGGAAATACACTGGCCAACAAAACATTTTAACAGTTTCTCTTGTTCAGGTCTCTTTGCTAGCATGCAAGTACTGAATTTCAGCCTCTGAGACATCAACCCTTAGGCTGTGGAGTACTGTATCAAAGTTCTTCTCCTTTCCGTAAGTTCTCCTCTAACCAAATCCTGCCTTCTCAGTGCAATAACTGAGGTTCTGACACTCAGCTAACTTCTGCTGATGACAGCCCCCCACTACACCTTCCTCCAAGTCACTGTAGGCTCAGCAGTTTTCCCTACATGATTAGTTACTGCTCTGGAAAAATGGGCATTTCTGTCCTAAAGAGAAGAGAAAAACGCCGTGACAGAATACAGTGCAGCAGCCCTTTGCCTATGGCTATATTCTGCATTTGTATTCTCTTAAAATTCAGGGTAACTTAATCATAGACCATGTCTTTACTGAGCTATGCGAGCACTGAGCAATACCATGATGCTGACTAGGTGAAGTACAGATTTGCACTGCTCAAAACCAACTGGCTGCTGGTCACTTGTCAGTTCACTGTCCTCATACAGCAGCACAGTATGCTGGACAACAGTGCTGGGACAGCTGAGCTCCATGAAAACATTCCCTCTGCCCTGGGATAAGCATAACCAACATGTCTGTTCTGCACTGCTTACCCCTCAGGCACAGGGATGTCAAAAAGATGGTATGTGGCAAGTGGGTGTCTGGCTTATGGGCATTTCACAAACCAAGTCTTCAGTCAATATTTTTCATAGTCCAGAACTTGCACTCACTCACCAAATCCAGGGCTGAACCTCCTCCCAGGTACTCCATGATGATCCACAGCTTAGTGCCCTGCAAGCAAGAGCACAAATCAAGAGCAAAGACCGTAATAAAAGCAGACAGAAAAGCAAAACACTCACGAGGCAGCAAGACACAAGAGTGCTCCTGTACACAATCCAAGAGATGCTGCACACTGCAGCTCTCAGGGGCTTAAGGAAGGAGCCCCCAGCTCCCTCATTTCTACTGACACAGCGTTACAGAGGTGCACCTGCCTCCAGCACATTTCTAACTCTCAGTCTGCAGTTTTACCTGAGCAAGTGCCCCTACAGGCACCAGACTGCCCAGCCCACAGATATATAAGCACTGCCCAGCTTATTCCCAGGCTGGAGCCCTTTAACATCTCTCCAACAGTTCAACCAGCACAAGTCCTTCTTGGCAATGGCAGGGGAGCACTGCAGCCTTTGATCTCATTAACAGGGCTGCCAGCTTGAAGGGTACAATCAGCAAAACACTCTTACTCCTCAGAGAAGACATTTCCAAGAGGTTCACAGGGTCCCAACAGAAGATAAGCAGCAGGTCCATGAAACTACGGCAGAAGGCTGAGAAAATGTATTATGGCCTTTGAAAAATATGTAAGGAATATTCAGGACCCAAAGAGCTCAGGAACTGTTTGCTGCAGTCCCACTACTACACTCATCTCCAGCAGCCAGCACGCATAGGCCACTTCTGATCAACACTACTAGTAACTTCCATTAGGGATTCCTAAACCTGTTCTCAATGGGAGCAGTATTAGCACTCCTTCATAGACCCTGTTCATATTCTTTTCACCATTTCTGATTAAGTAGTTTCAACCTCCTCTTTTTTTCAGAGGCATAAATCCCTCAGTGGTACTGCCTTAAGACTGTGCTATTCTGGAAAAGTATTCCATCAACTTCCTTTCCAGAATTGTCAGACCACGGGAAGTTCAGTCTTCAACACATAATTTGCTCTTCAGTGAAGTGCCCTGCTCTTGGTACCACACAGTACAGGGCACCTCACTTCCATGTGCTTAGCAAGTGCCTTAAAGCCCAGTCTGCTATTGAAGTGCACATCAATGCAGTGAGCAGAGCCACCACTGTTCCTGCTGCCACGCTGCCACTCACACATCACTTTCCAGTGCCATGTGTCATCATCCACCGCAGTACCCACAGAGAAGCTCTCCCCATTCCCAAACTACTGCCAAGGAATCGCCGTGGTTCATCCTACCTTCAAGTAGGAGCCATAGTACCGGGTAATGTAGGGACTATCACACTGGCTGAGCACCGTAATCTCCTGCTGAATGTCCTCGATCTCATCCTCAGCCTCCTCCAGATCAATGATCTTGATAGCAACCACTTCCTTGGTGCGGTTGTCAATCCCTTTGTACACTTCCCCAAATGATCCTTTGCCGATCCGCTCCAGCTTGGTGAACAGCTCCTCAGGATCCACCCTGGAGTGCTAAACCATACAGCAGAGATGGGAAAATTTGATTAAGCTCCTGTTAACCACACATACCCAGACAGCTCATCTCCGTATCTGTGCACCTACTACGTTGATAAATTCACCTGAAAGTCACGTATCCTAATCAGTCTTAGAAACTTAGCACAGAATATGTCCAAGATTAGAACTGAAGAACCTTTTCACAGGCTTTCCAACCCTACAGACCACAGTGTGGGAGGAGAAGGAGGGAAGCCCAGCTTGAGAATGTCAGCAAATACCTCTATGGAAAGGGTCAGCTCCATTGGGACAGGGCTGCTCAGCTGCGGGCACTAAATGGTGCCAAATCAGCTCCATGAGCAAGCACCTGTTCACACTCCAATAGAGACCAGCAAGGGCTACCAGACCCAGCTTTCTCTTGGAGATCCAGATGAGAAAATGGGCACAAGCAAGAGGCCATAAAAACGCTTCCCTTGTTAGCCTTCCTGCATTCAAAGACTGAAATGATTTGAAAGATCTGCACCCTTCACTACTTGTCTGGAGGGTGAAATATTACAGTAATATCAATTCACATTTACTGTCTTCTCTGCTGCAGCCTGATTTCCAGGCAGCTCTCCTCAGACATTTGCAGATGGAGCCTCACATCTCTTGGAAGGTCAGCAGCAAGGAGGAGGCAGGAGAGCAGAATGGACACTCCATCTACCTGACCTGCTTTTCTGGACTGGCCTCTTCCCTGGCTGGCACACCCAGAATCAATGGCAAATAGCATCTCCTTCATTAGATAAGCACATCAAATAGGCAGTTACTAACAGAGAAATACTGACTCTTTAACAGCAGCTGAACAGTTAATTCTTTATTAAGGTGAGTATGGATAAGAAAGGGAACAAATCACAGTCACTTTCTCATGCTATTTCATTCAGTCCACCTGCACACCAGGAGGTCCTTCATGCTACTAGTAGCTTCATGCTACTAAAATGCTCTTTTGTGATTAGTTTTTCTGCCTGTTTTTTTAATAGTTTGGAAAAAAAAAAAAACCACCCTGGAAAATATGGCCTGAGCTTAGGAAGCAGCCAGGCCATTAGAAGGAATTTTCCACACCCAGAACTTCTCAGTCTCACCTTCAACACGTCACTCAGTGACACTGCTCCCTCACAAGGGCCTTGAGTTGGCAGATTTTATCAGAGAACAGGGAAGCTGCATTTTTCCATCTCACACCAGGTTCTAGCAGCAGGCCATCACTGAGCAGCCCAAGGTGCTGCTTAATGATTAAGCCAGTCTGTGATCACAGGTTGTTTGCCTTCTGTGCCTAGTGCATTGCTATAAGCCAGGCCCAAGTGATCTTTACAGGCAGCTCGCTCAACAGGATTTCCACACAAACCCCAGTCCAGGAGACCGAAGGACAACCAAATATACTTTTGCATCCATAGCAACACCCAAACAGGCTGTACTTTGAACAAATGCACTGGAAACAGACTAGAAGGGATGTTCAGAGATAAAAAGAACTGGAGATACATAGCAGAGACTGGAGAGAGGGAGGTAGGGGAAGAGGATTTGAGCTTGAGAAATGCCAGGGGACAATATGAGAATGATGACTGCAGGCAGGGAGAACAGTCTGACTAGTCCAGGCTCACTACAGACCAGGAGCAGTTTCCACCTCTTGACCGACTTGGAGGAAGGGGCAAGAAAGTGCCCCAGACATTACTGTCCACAGTGACCTACTGCACCCTAAAAATGCCACTCAACACACCAGCCACTCCCACACATCAGGGAGAGGATCATCTCCTAGAAGCATCTGCTGAGCTCAGAAAAGAAACACTACCCACATGAATACTGCAGGGAAGCAAATCTTCAAGAAAACCTTCCTCCCCTCCCATATAACTTTTCCACGAGGTAAGAAGCAGCAAGGGGGAAGTAAGTGCTCCCCCCTCAGCTTGGTAGGGCACATCAGAGAATCAGGACTGATTTCTCCAGATCAGGACATCAAACATGAGAGCACTGGCTATGGCAGGCAGCTTGTGGGACAACCACCACTTCATGTGGCAGGCTCTCTAATCATGGACAGCTTCGTAAACAAGCTTCCAGACCTGGATGTTGGTTTATCCTGTTTTCCATAGAACAAGGCAGTTCAGGTGGGTGCGGTGAAGGAGAGGAAGCTTCCTGACAAGCAGACAGAAATTCTGCCCAAGGGACTCAGGAAAACAATGTAACTGATGGGCAGATGCAACAGGCCCACCTCCATTAGGGTGGACACGTTAGGACTCTTCCTTTGTAGGTACTGGATTTGCCTTCCCAGTACTGACCTGGAAATGCTTTAGAGTTCGCACGTGACAGGGCAAGAGCCTGACTCTGTGGAGGGCCTGAGGACAAACGTCCCTTGATGCAGTGGCCAAAATCACAGAAATCAGACCCAGCAACAGACAGAACCCAGGGAGCCAGTACAGGACCAGGGGGTACAGAGTCACTCACTCCAGCCACAGTCACAGTCCCCAGACACTGCTGGAGGAGCAAGTTTGCTGATGAATTTCTTAGCTTTCTGTAAACAGGGAGGAGGAAACAGGCCCATCCCCAATTCAAGCCGGTCAAGGTCTACTCAATAGAACACCTTGTGAACTCCCATTGTGGACACCACAGAAGAAACTGCCAGGTGGCATTTTCAGCAATTCTGAATTCCCACAACAC
This sequence comes from Machaerirhynchus nigripectus, assembly GCA_013397975.1. Taxonomy (NCBI): domain Eukaryota; kingdom Metazoa; phylum Chordata; class Aves; order Passeriformes; family Dicruridae; genus Machaerirhynchus; species Machaerirhynchus nigripectus. The sequence goes on from VZRQ01000487.1 coordinate 317,441, forward strand.
ACTAAGATGTCCTGGCTGCAGGACATTGTTCAAAAGCCCTTGTCCATTAAGAAAGCCCAGTTTGAGACACCACATGGTGACATGCTGACAAACAAAAATATTCAGATCTGTGGGCATAAAAGCTTCAGCACTCATCAGACAGCAGTACAAATGCAAGTTCCACCACGAATGGAGAGCTATGGAACTGCACTGCTCTGTCAGGAGAGAGAAGGATGCACTCCATGAGCCTGACCCTCCCCTACCCCAACACATCTGCACCTGCAACACACCCTGGTGAGAGGTGTAACAAGCACCATCTGTCCCTTTCCTAAATATGAATTATCTCAGTACCAGTCGTCTTGTTAGAGAATCACCCTGGCTGGAAATTGTACTCTGGAATTTCACTGCTACAAACACACCTGGAAAACTTCATTAGTAGGAAGCAACAGAATCCAGATGAAATGCTTTATACCTGCTTAAATGAGCACAGATAACCCAAAGCAGCTTATTAGCACCTCTCACCTTTGCAGCTGCTAACCAGCTTGGGTTCTTTGCATTTTTCTTCCACATTCACAGAACCCACCAGAGCTGAAAAATGGAGCTCCAGGTCAGCAGCGCCTGCTCCTTGTTCTACTACTACATGTAAAGCTGTTAAGGGATGGTCACTACATTGTAACTTCGTGCTTGACTGAATGCTTATTACACAGCAGTTCTGAGGCAAAAAGCCTCCTGCTGTTCCTCTCCACTGAGAGCAGTCAGGCACTAGAGATGGCTCAGGCAGGCCCGGGCAGACTTTGGAGGGGAGAGCACACAATGCACTATCTCAGTTGTAAGCACAGGAAGGGAATAAGTATGAGAGGGATGATGACAATTTCCTAGTAATGTGCTCCACTTCTGCCCTTCGGGATCTAATCTCACAGCACAGGAAAGACGAATGCTCTGTCCTGACAGGTGTGGGAGTGTTTGCCACCCTGACTGATGATACCATGTTTTAAAACAGACCAACTCACTGCAGCCATCAGGAATTAGGAATTGCAGTGTGTTATGAGACAAACCTGGCACTAACACCAGCTGCTTCATGGGGAAAGAATGGTTTTGGCATCTCTGCCACCTCCAGCTGCAGAGACATGATATCCACAGTCTTTGAGAAGATGTGGATAAGTACTAGAGAAGAAGGGTAAGTATCTGCCCTCATTTCAAAGCTACTGCCTGGGAAGATAAGCTGCCTATTGGGAACAGAAGCAAATACCATTTGAACCAGCTGAGGATCTTCTCTCTGGGCTGTGTCCAGCTGGATCTTACTCTCAAAATATTCAAGAGCAAGAATCACGCCTGCATTTGTTGCGTAAAACACTGAGGGGTGCTTAAACCCTTTTGGAAATGAGAATTCCTTAATCTGGGGCAGGTTGGAATTGGAATCACTGCTCTATACAGGAGAGGTCTGTAATAGAAGATTGCCAAGGCCACACCACTTTATGAGCTGAAGCTGACTGGGAACATTGCAACTTCAAAGATTTTATGTGGAACTACAGGCACATTTAGTGTTATTTCTGACTGGAGCACTTTCCAGCCAGCCAAACAAACAAACAAACGTAATTTTGCTCTGCCAAACACAGTGGAAGAAGGAAGTTGGTTTTAATAGAACTCAACTGCTCTTCTCTTTCCCTCATTGCCTCCTCTGCTCCCCAGCTTCCCACCCAGCATGCTGAATGCTCACCTCCGGACTACTAACAGTCTCTTTGGTGAGACTGGCTTTGTATCTGGAACCATCCCTGTCTATATGAAATCTGTGCACAGCTCTCTGCAACTGCCAAAACCTCGGTCAGTTTTGAATTTCTGGAGTATAAAAAAGAGGGAAGTTTGTGTTCAGCACTTTGAAACACGTCTGTTGGTCTGAGACTCCCAACTCTTCACAGACAGTATTCTTTTGCTTCAGGTAGTGAAGCATTACTTAGCCAAAAAACTCTAAATGGCTTCTCCAAGGTCACATAAGGAACAACAGCAGATCTAGAAACAGAGCTCAGGTCAGAGCTTTAAACATGGTAACTAACACAAATACATCACCTGGCAGATACAGCTTCAGACCAAGACCAGGCCTGCAGTGCTGTATGTACACAGCACAAGGGAGCCAAGGAAAGAGAGGAAACAACCAGCTGAGGCAGGGAAATGGAGGCACACAGGCAGAGCAACCTGGGCATTGGCCTAAGGTAACTCTGCCCATCAGCACTAGAACTGAGAAGCAAAAACAAGTCAAGCCTCTGATATCCCAATGCAAGTCTTAGCATCTTGATTTTCACAGCACCTCCCACTGCTCCCTAAATCTCCCTAAGTGAAGGGAATTTCAGGCCAGTTCCTACTGCCCTCACAGCAAGCCTCAGTTACATGGATTATGAGGTTCCACCAGGGATTCCTGAAAAGACCCGAAGAATGGACAACACAGATTGGTTTCCTATTCCGAGACCAGACAAGAGTCATGGGATGACAGGATCTGAGAATGCCTAACATTTCCATAATAAATTCAGAGCTGAAACCACCAGAATGCTGATAAGCTTCATGAGTGAATACTGTGTACAAAAAAAGCTTCAGAGCAACCTCCTCTGCAGCTACAGAACTCAGTTTTCAGCCCTAACCAGACAGTATCCTTCCCTTTCTCCCCCTGTACAGTGACTCAGCCAGGCACTATATTTACATTTAATTCCATACACACTTTGGGGAAGCAGTTAATGTAAAAGACAGCATGTAAACTAAGGTGCACTGCAAATAAATTTTAAATCAGGAAAGGTCCAGAGAAAGCATTATCTCAAACCACTAAAGCTTTTAGTAATTCTACACCTAGGAGCAGAACAGAGTAATGCCCCAAAACTCACAAAACATGGTTTAAGAAGACCTATGTTCAGTATTGACATCTGCCAATAATCAAACACAGCCCACAACCAAATTCAGAGGGAAGAAGATGCAAGCCAATACTATTAATGTGGTTTAGCTTTTAGTCCCAAATTCTGGCATCATCTTTCCACATTCCTCTTATGAGAATGTCATCACAACAGCGGGATTTAACCACATCCAGGGAGGCTGAGATCTCTCGGAAGAGTTACAGCTCAGTATCAAATATCACTACCTCTTATGCAGCAAGGTTACAAGCACCATTATTATGACACTAATGCCATGAACACTTTAGGAAGGTATGTCTGGCAGAGCCAGCATGCAGTTTTTCTGTTCCCATTTCTAGACTTCCCCTTCCAAAAATACTCAGAAAGCCAGTGACTCCCATCTCCCTAAAAATAACACAGTTAATCCCAGAGAAAGGCTCCATGCTGGGTGAAGAATTTACTTTCTGTATGGCTGGCAACACAACACTATCAGTCCAACACCAGCACAGAGTGAGACACAGGTCAATCAGCTAACAAGAGTAAGCTGAGACCTGTGCAAGAGAGATAAAGAGTGGCAAAAAGTGATTTTCTGGTTATTTGTTGGAAACCCTCGTATCAAGAGCAAACACCGTTATATAAACCCTTGAAGAGGGTCTTAAAATAAATTTTTAATCACCACTTACCTGGCTAGCAAATTCTCTCAGGTGAGCCATGCCTACAGGATGGGGTTTTTTGCAAAATCCAGGAGGATTAGGGTATCGCAGCACAGCGGGAAAGTGATGATTTCTCCACTGGTCAGCTGTGAAAAGCAAGAACACATAGCTCTCACGTGAGGTTCTTGGAAGCTAGCTCATTCCCCTGAAGAGTTACCTGCATCTTTTTTCATTCCTTGATCTGAAGTTCTCCTTGAACCTGCCAACACGTTCTAAGTATGCTAGGCCCTCCTTGCACACCGCATTTCTCAATTCTTTACAGAAATGCCTTCCAGATGTGTCAAAGAACCTCACTCTAATGTTATACACTGACCAAGTCTCAGGCTCCATTTTCCCTACCATCACCTCAGCACGTTTCCCATTATTACAGTTAACCCCACAGTTCTGTTCCGTCACCACCACTCCCAGCATCTTCCCCAGCACAGCCCGTAGCATCGTCTACTTCTGCTCCTCCTCCGCCATCCTCTCACTGAGAGCACTCCACCGCTCCCCCTCTCCCCGCTACAGCCACTGGCAAAGCCCAGCTGCTCAGCACACACCTTCCTCTTCAGGGAGCCCCAACCCTACACCGCCCCGGCCGCTCCCTCTCCGCTGCTCCNTCGGCCCCCTCGGGGCACCCCCGCTCCAGCCCTCTCCAGGGCCCCCGACCCCAGCATCCCCCGTCACGGTGCGGCCCCACAGCTGCCCTCTACCCGCACTCCCGTCACGGACACCTCGTCCCACCTCACACCTCAGAGATCTCCCCCCTCCCGCGTTCCCCTCGCCATTAT
>VZRQ01000487.1:323984-377889 GCA_013397975.1 Machaerirhynchus nigripectus
ATAAAAATATATATAAATAGAGCTCTCTCTCTTTAATTTTTTTCGTTTATTTTAACTTTAGCAGTTGTGACTACAGAACAATCATACTCCAAGTGGTGTATGTATATATATATCATTATAAATATATATATAATTTTTACTTCAGTACCCCAAAGTTACCTGCTCATTGCACCATCTGCCTCCACTGAAAGAAACCCAGTCCCTGCCTCCAGTAGATCTGTGTTTGGAAAAAGCCAACTAAGGAAGTGCAAAAGAGGAGGAATTTCAGCTAGAGGAAAGCACCAGGGAGCTAATTACGTGCTGGAGTGCCTAAGCCTACAAGACTTCAGTCGCTGAGTATTCAGGGTTACAGCTTTCACCTGGCCCTGGGAAACAGGGCTGTGGGAACGGGAGCTTTTGGTAGGACTGTGTTGTCTCCTGGCTCTAGCTGTCAGTGTAAGTTCCTCCCGGGTCTCTTGGGGTGGTGTGGAGGATTACCTTATTCCTGGAGCAGGTGGGGATGATAGGGAGTCCCCTGTTGCTGATGGAGCAGGTGGCTCTCAGAGCTGAGCCAGCCTTGCTGCTGTCCCTTTCTTCTGTGCTGATTCTGATGCTGCTGGTTAGCCTTTGCCTTCATGGCAGTGTTAGTAAGTTCTTACCTGTTCTTACCTTTTGCTTCACAAAATTTTAGGATCTTCATGGTTTCAGGGTTCCTACTCCTCTTCCAATGCTTTTTAAAAGTGGTCAAAGGCTTTGAGTAGGGACAAGTCAAATACCTACTCCTGTAAGCTCACGTATTTGCTGTGTGTGCTGAGTGGCTGCCTGAGCCTTGATGCTGTGGGAAAATCAGGCTGAAAACCAAAGGCATTTGTTGTATGGCGTTTCTTCTGTTGTTGGGGTTTCTTCTTGCTTTTTAGAAGTTATGTCTTCTCTATTGTACAATTTTCAAGAGGATAAGATGATTGTTAATTTTTTCGTCTCCCTTTTCTAGTTTTTCCTGTTAAAGCAAAGGGATAAACCTCCTGAATAAACAAAAAATTAGGTTAAAAGCTGGTGACATAAAAATGTAGTATTTAATCAAGTCTTCTGCTCAACACCCAGCCCCTAAACCCCACGTCCATTATGAAAGCTACTTACAAGTAAGCTGTGCTGCAGTCCCCATTCCCAGGACAAGTTTTATGTGCCCATGGAGTCTGCTTTGTTCCTCTCTACAGAACTGGAGCCTTTATCAGAGATGTGTTATCAAAATCGCTAAATATTCTCTCTGTAAAAAGATAATTATTTCAAGAAATCGATGTTTTCTGCTGACAGTGGAATAAACACTGCTTGAGATAACCCCTGTAATTCTCACATAAAAGAGAAATCTTGACCCAGGTATTTACAGCTTTTGCCCGATGAGCTGACACAGCTGGCTCTGTTTCTGTGAAGTCCAGAGAAGAGTGTGAATAGTTACAAGGAGCTTTGACTGACGTGTTCTTAAATGGCCCAATAAAGTAACTCAGCTGTTGCTTTTTGCTAGGAAGTGTGGAGTGAATTGCAGGAGGACCTATAGCTTTCTCTCCTGATGCTCCCTACCCTCTGCCTGTGCTTTTGAGAACACGAAACTTTTCAGCAAGATACCTCAGAGTTGCCTCCCTGCTTGAAAGTAAAATGCTGCAGTTGTATTACTGTATTCCCATCTGTTGTATACCTGCTTGGGGCAGACAGAAAAAGGGTGAGGGGGTGGGTGGGTACAAAACTGTGTGGTAAGACACAGAATCACAGAATCCTATAGGCTGGAAAAGCCCACTCAGACCATCGAGTCCAACTGTTCCCCGAGCACTGCCAAGCCCAGCACCAACCCATGTCCCCAAGTGCCACATCTACACTATCTCTCCAGAATGGTGAGTTCACCACTGCTCTGGGCAGCTTGTGCCAGGGCCTGACCACTCTTTTGGGGAAGAAATTTTTCCTAAACATCCAGTCTAAACTGCCCCTGCCACAACTTGAGGCCGTTTCCTCTTGTCCGGTTCCTTGTTCCCTGGGAGGAGAGCCCGACCCCCACCTGGCTCCACCCTCCTGTCAAGGAGTTGTGAAGAGGGAAAAGGTCCTGCTTTGAGTTCCTTGCAGGCTGAGTCCCCACCAGCTCCCTCAGCTGTTCCTCATCAAACTTGTCCTCCAGATGCTTCCCCAGCTCCAGTGCCTCCCCCCTTGTACATGCTCCTCTCAGGGAAGGTTAATCTGGAGCCCCATGTACTAATAAAAGCAAAGAATGCTGGTCAGTAGACAGTGTCTAGTACCACTTCAGGCTTGCTCTAGCTATTTATGGCCAAAACAAACCATGAGGAAAGGACTCAATATTTAGTGCTCTACATCCTACCTGCTCTGGATTGTGAAATCTTCCAAGAATCTTCATGGCTGGTTCAAGCACTGATAGATTTTTTGGTATGAATTACTCAAAATACCCGGATTCACGTTGTTCTGTCCTTCCTGAGAAACTTGTCATGATACTGCTGTCGGAGAGGCTGTGCAGGCAACCCTGGGAGAGCTGGGCAGAGAAGTGTGGTACGGCCTGCTTTGAAATGTCCTTGGGGTATGGGGCAGCTGGTCCGTGTTTGAGATGAGGACACGAGTCCTGGGGCTGCTCAGCCTGCAGCAGTTCAGGCCTTTCCACCCTGTTCCCCCCTTCCCCACATGTGCGGCAGATCAGGAGAGCCCTCCTAGCGCCCTCGCCGTGTTCACCGTGCTGTCAGGGAGCACTGATGGCTGTAGGGCAGATCAGAGGTTTTGGAAGCCAACCTGGTCTGCTCCGTGTTGGTGCCAGCAGGTGGCAACAGCGCCTTACAGCCCCGGCTCCTTGCAGCAGCCGGCAGCCCGCTCGGTCCCTCGCAACAAGCGGCTGCACTGCTCCTGCCAAATCCCCGCTGCTCTGTCACTGCTCATCCCTTTCCCGCGTGGGTCTTGCAGCCCTTCGTGCCGGTGCATGAAGCGGTGCTCAAAGCCAGGAACTCAAAGCTGTTCACTCAGCCTTAAAGCAGACCTCTCACTTCCAAAGGAGGGAGCAGCAGGCTGGGGAGCAGGGTGGGTAGTGGCCTGTGCCTGGATCTCTGTCCTGGGACGCTGAGCTGTATGACTGGGGCCAAGTCTGGTTCAGTTTCTTCCGTCTGCCCTGGGTACCACATTGAAAATTCAGGCACGGTGAGGGTAAACCAACGGAGAGTGGAGTGTATCATGGAGGGTGACAATAACTGTGCAGGGAGATGGGTACAGCCGCCAAGTGACTGGGGACATGGTGGCTGGGTGATATTAGGTCTGGCACCTTAGCTTTGGAGTCACTAAGGGACACGGAGGGGGGGTTGGAACGAGATGACTTCTAAGGTCCCTTCCAACCCAAACCATTCTCTGACTCTACGATTATTTGCAGCAGCAGCTTAGGCACCTTAAGCCTGGAGAGCCCTGAGAAGTGATAGCACTTTCCTAGCATAAACAGAGCTGTGGAGCAGAGTGGTAGGCCTGAGAGCTGGGTGTTAAGTGCTCTCCCTAAAGGTAGAATTACTTAGCAGGATAGATGGGGGTCAAACTTTCCTGTAAAATGTGCTGCAGAACAACTCTCTTAGTTGTGCTAACTCTCTTGGTGCTGCGGTGCTTGTTTGGAGAGGAGCTATTCCTGGCTCCATTTGGATACTGAGAGGCTGGATATCCATTTGGATACTGAGAGGTATTGTGGAGAGCAGTGATATGGAAGAGCACTACTGCTGCATGATGCAGTTAAGCAGTACCACTATAGGAACAGAAGGCAGGTGATCTTCTTGACAAGAGGATCCTTTTGAATGTGTCACGTTCCCAAGGCATATGGTTTTGCCCAGTGCAAAGTGGAGCTTTCAAGCCCTAGGAAAAAATGCACTTTTACAGAAAGAAGCAAGAGCTGGACTCGCTGGCAGTTTTACTCTTTGCTGTGGTTTACAGTTTGTGTCTGGGCTTGGCCCCTGAGCTTCTGTGTAGCAGATGCTACTCAAGCTCATGCCAGAACAGTCTCTGCCTGAGCTTGCAAGCCACATTGAGAGTTTTAAATGGGGCTGTTCTCCCTAGTCACCCTTCTTTTTGGTGAAGATTTTGAAGGGCAGCAGTACCTTACCTGAATTCAACAAAGGAAAGGAGGAGCAGAGAGCACTCTGAATCTAAATTGCTCCTCCCTTTGGTGTGAGGCACAGGATGTTATTAGTTCTACTCTATTTGGGTGCATCACGGCTATTGATAAGAATAAAGTGATTGCTTTGTTTTGGCAGTAACGTCCTGCTCCAGGCCTTAAACGGTGCTCATTGTAGGAAAACCAGGGAGAATTCAAAGAGAAATCCATACCCTCACAAGATAGATCAGTCTGAGCTGGTACTGTGGAAATCCACCGGCTCTGCTGATGGCTCTTCAGATCTGTGCTTGTATGGAGACTGCAGCAGGCTGTTAAAGCTACATCAGTCTCCTTCCTGCTTTCAGACTGTATCGCTATGAATCTTGCAATATTGGCTGCACAGGGCTGATTTTCTGCTGATATTGTGGCTCTTAAGGCTGTCTTGAGTGTTGAGCAAAGAAAAGAGCCTTTATCTCTCAATCCTGCTGGCAAAGTGGAATAAGCAAGAGTGATGCTTGCAGCTGTAAAGCTCAGAGTGCAGCTGACACTCCTGTTGGCTCAGCAACCCTTTGCTTCCCATAGCGACTAATCCCTAAATTAAATGAAGGCTCTTCCAAGCTGAGACCATGGAATGCTTGTTTTCCCAAGTCTTGTTTCTGGGTAGTGGTAGCAGGCAGTTCAAGAGTATTGAGCTGACTTCTGGGTTCTTGCAGGCCTCTGTGGTGTGCAGAGGCAGGAATGGATGTGGCTAATGTGATTCTGGAGAGATTTTTGCTTTCCTGCTAGTTTCCTCTGGCTGCCCTGGAAGTTGTGTGCAGGTGAGTGGGGAGACCCCTGTTTAATTGAGCTGTAAGGGATATACTGGCATGTACTTTATTTGGGCAATGGACCTGGCACTCAATGAGTACTTCATGGGTAACTCCTGTCTGGTACCACGTAATACCTATGAAAATTGTTGTAAAGGCTCCTTGAAACAGAGGAAAAAATGCTCTGCTGGAACTGATGGCATGGCATGGTGCTTCAGTGAGTCAGACCTGCTTTTAAACTGGAGCTGGTAAATGGGGTTGAATCCCCTCTGAGTTATCCACCCAGAAAAATAAGGAGAAAAGTAGCACTATCCAGAACTGCTGGAGAAAATAAGCTTGGTTTGGTTGCATGCCTATTGCCTGTGCAGATTGGCCAAATACCTACTTTCTTACTCCTGTCCAAGTTAGGAACAGGAATACTCAGCTGCAATTCTGGGAAAACCACAGTCTGGTCACACGTGTGCTTACAAAGATCTCTGCAATTCAAATGATCACTTAACTCATGCCAAGGTGCTTCTGACCCCTCTGTGTTCCAGCTTTCCCCTGGGAAAATTGCACAGCACTTTTTGTACTTCTACTGCCTTAACTGTTGCTTTGTGAGGCCAACGCCAATATGTGTGAGCCATTTGGAGACTCTTGGGAAAGAAGCTCAGGGTTTCTATTGTGTGTGGAGAACCACAGTGAAGTAAACCCAGTGTAGTGCTGATCCCTAGGTCTGAGTTCAGCATGCAAGGTCTCATGGACAAAAACCTAGAGAGGACTTGACAGCTGATATTTCCCTTTCTGACAGCATTTTTTCTTATCAATACATGTTTTCCAAGCCATTAAACTAAAATATAATACTAAATAAAACCAATTATTCAGATTCATGTACTTCAGAGGAAAGAACTGAACTAAACTGAACTGAGTTCATGGTCCCATTAACTCCCAACACACCTTGTGGAAGGGAAAACTAGCAATTAATGAAAGACTCCTCTTTTATTTCATGGAATAGTTTGAGCTGGACAGAACCTTTTAAAGGGCATCTAGTCCAACACCCCTGCAAGAGCAGGGACATCTTCAACTAGATTTGTCCAGAAACGTTTTGAAACAGGAAGATGCAGTTGCCTGGTTGAGTGAATAGTTGCTCGAATTAGGATTCTGAAGAGCTTTCTGTCTTCTTGTAAAGCAAGAAGGTGCAAAGCTCCCTGCTCTTTTAGGTCTCTCTGTGTTGAGGGACTTAGTGCCAGCATCAAACTTCTGTTCATCATGAATACTTCCTTGGCCTCTGCTGTCTGGGCCAAAGCCACCATTAACAGCTCTGTCCCATGAGGTTCTGCAAGGTTCAGTCATAATTTATGTAAATCGCTCCAGGCCACTGCAGTGTGAGACTGATGAACTCATGGCTGCTCTTGAACTGAAGTCACAAAGATTATATTTCTCCTGACAAAACACTGTGTGTATGTTAATGCCAGCAAGAAATTTTATCCTGCCTTGGCTTCTATCCAGAGAAACTGGTCTGTGGTTTCCAGGATGTGAGAAATCAGACCTTAAGTGAAGATACGCTTTGGGAGTTGGTGAGAGACACAAACCCTGTGCAGCTCTGTATGAAGCTGATTTTGCTCTGATAACTCACAATGACAAGCATCTACTTCTTTTATATCAACATTGTCTGTTAAATTACTCATGCTGTACATCAACCCTACTAGGAGCACCACTGTACCTTAAACAGCAAACATTTGGCAGGAAGTGTACAAGACAGCTCAGCGGCTGCTTGTCTTCCTCACAGAGAAGGAGATATGTTTAGCTGTTTCTAGGGTCTTGGTGGCAATGAAAAACTACCTGGGAGTGTTCTCTCATTTCTTGCTCCTATCCAGTGCAGCAGTCCTTAAATGTGCGATCTGACTCTGTGTTATTTCTCACTGTCTTTGCCACATGTAACGATGCTGGACAACACTGACTGCCTCTTACACCACTAACACTTCACTTGCAAATACTGAAGTAACTCCATGCTTCAGCTGAGTCTGGTCACTGGAATGAGATGCCTCTCTTCCCCAGAACTGTATTTTATGAGTTTCTGCTTCATTCTTTGAAAACACTTCCCCTAATTCTATTTTGCTTATTAACCTCCTCCTTGCTGCTGAGAGACTTCGGATTTAGCCTGGCTAGAGTATTGCTGGTTTCTCCCCTAAATCACCTGTGGGACACTGCACTCACTGCCAGTTCAGGCAATGAGTTCATTGCTCAGGTGAAATTTGTGGAATGCTAAAGGGGTCTTTTAGTGCAAATTTTCAGTTAGGGTTTATTCATGTAGGGAAGTAAATATTTCATAGAATTGTTTAGGTTGGAAAAGACCCTTAAGATCATCAAGTCCAATTTAAGCCCTTTCTTTGCTGTAAAACAAAAATATCAGAGCTGTGAGAATTCGTTGAATTTCTGAAGTGATGGAAAGCATGGCATAAATTTGAGCAACTTGTAAAATATAAGCAACCAGCATTGCTTATGTTGAGGTGGTTCTTCAGGTTTTTGTGAAAAGTAATTAATCTTGCCTAATATGTAGTAGATTTTCTTTTCCTCTACCTCTCTGGCTCCTCATTAACTCAGTAAGAAAGACTTCTCTTAGCTTGCAGCATCTCAGAAGTCTTGAATTTGTCCCCAGAGAAAGCTTGTGGTCTCCAACTGTTTATTCATATCAGCAGTTGACTCAGTTCAGTACCTGTATAAGAACGGTTATTTTATGGTCTTTTTGGTCTGGAGTGCTTTTCCGCATTCCAAAACCCTTTTCAACTTCATGTTTGATAGTTTAATTTAGCAGTTAAAGACATAATTTTATTTCTATTTTCCTTGCATTTTAAATTGCCTTTTTTTTTTTTTTTTGATGTTCAAGGGTGCATACACTAGCAGCAGGAAGTTAAAATAGCTTAAGTAGAAAACACCCTGGACACATTCAGATTTCTGATTGGTATCAGCTGTAAAATTGCTTAAATACACATCACTTTTCTCCTTTTTTGCTGAGAGAGAAACCATAGCAATGAGCTGAGTTCAGAAACAAGTAAACAGGTGAGTCTGATTCGCCTTCTCTTAGAAACAAATATAAACCCAGATTAAAATTAGTGACTTCAAAACAAGATTTCCTGCTTACTGATTCCTAAATACGATTAAGATTGTTTTGAATCACTTTGACTAAAGCTCAGGGTCCACCCTGAGCACCTTTGGCAAATTTTTTTTGACATCTGGTCAGATGTTTGCTGTTGTCCTGCCAGTACAAAGTGATGCACTGGAGATGTGCAGGCTGGGTCAAGAAGCATAGCACTAAGAGCCTCCTGGCTCTTGCTGAACTGGTGGTCCAAGGCCTGTGGCAGTTCTCTTCCAACCAGAATGGACTAGGGAGCCTAAGAAGGGATTACTAACAATGGTGAGGTTTTCCTTCTTCCCTGAGCATGGGCAGGCACGTGTATCACCTGATCCCTAACACTTAAGAGTTAGCTTTTGCACCCAGCTGCCTTTCAGAGTCACGTAAACACTCCAGCCCAAAGCTTTCTGGGTGAAGTAAGGGAGACAATGAAATTCATGGTCAACAAATGCAAGTTAACCCTGCTTTGGACACATACTTGATCAAGCTCATGTTTCAGCCTGAAGGAGGGAGTTGCTTTTTTCCTGGCTATTGTTTGTGCCAGATTTGGATACCTTGATGTCAGGTAACAGAATGTTGCCATCTCTTTTTTTTTCCTTTTTCCTTCCCCCTCCTTCTGGTTAAGGTCTCTCCCATCAGAAGCCATGAAAGCTCTCATCTTATAAATGCAGGAAAACCCAGACATGCTGAGCTCACGGGAGGATCTGTTGATTACCTTCTCTCAGCATTTCTCTGTCTTCTGCAGTGGACTAGGAAGCTCCAGATCACCATAGCTGCATTTTTATGTGGACAATCAACACTAGTACGATGCCATCCTGGGCATTTTTCTTGATGGGAAAGCTGGATTTGTTTCCTTTTGCTTGTAACTATCTTGCTTGTACTAACACATCTCTGCAGATGTACTCTGAATGGAAGGTTTATCACATCCAGATGAAAAATAACCAGCCAGCTCCCTGAACCAGTCCACAGTGCCAGCAGTCCTTAAATTATTGCAGTGCAATTTGGAACGACAATTTAGGAATTGGTAGAAGCAGCTGGACATGAAGGTTGCTGTAGGTGAGGAAAACAGCCCTATACTGCTCCACAGAGTAAGAGGGGTCACTCTTGTTAACCATTGCAGCTTTGAAGAAAACTTTTGCCAGTGTGGAGTTCCACAAAGTCTAGAGGTGTTATCAAGCGTTTAGAAATGTTTTGCTGCACTCAGGGTGAAACTGCATCCTGACGGAGGTGCTGTAAGGTATAATACTGTGTATGAAGCAACCCTGCACTCCGAATTTGGTCTGTGCAGACTTGAGACGTCAGCCCTACCTCCTTGTCTCAGACCTTGAAAAGACAGGTTTTTTAAGGCCATAGATGCTGCTCTGCCCAGCAGTAGAGGCTAAGGCCGAAGAGCCTGAAGAGGCTTTCCAAAAGTCACCAAGGGTTTAATTACAAGTAGGGTTACATTCTGGATATGCAAAACTTGAGTCTAAATCCCTTGGAGCATGTTTAGGGCATGAAGATGTGTACAGGGTAGAGTCCTGCCCAGTGTTATCAGATCCAGCAATCCCTTTGCCTATGTAGGACACGTCTGTGTGCCAGCACACGTCTTGCAGCCACAGATAGATGCGTCAGAGCTCATAAATGCTGCTGAACCAGTGCAGAAGTGCCTGTACCCACTTCAGGCTCTCTGATTTTGGGATCATTGCAGGCAGAGGCACCTGCCTGTCTTTACCTGTCCATGTGCATGTATTCCATGTGTGAGTGTGCACTGATTCCCAAAGCCTGTTGGTGGTCAGCTGCTAGAATGAGACAAAGGCTTACCCTCTGCCTTTGTTGATTAGAGCTTGAAAGGGAAGAGACCTCTGATCTCTTGGGGACAGTGACCTCATTAGGTGTTTTCTGCCTTTTCCCTTTTGGTGGTAAATGTTTTATTTGTGTTTCAAAACAAAGCTATAGTTGTTGAACAACCTAAAACTTTTTATTTCTTTGTGTCTGCTGCCTTCTTGGCTATGAGATAATTGATCCATTCAGTAAAATGTGTCCCTTTGAAGCAAATTAGGAGACAGGAGACAAACAAAACAGTTATATTCACTGAAGTAGGTTCTGAAGCAGATGATGCAGCCTCATCAAATCCTAGATGTAGCTAGAAGCTGCTGCCTTGCAGTGAGCAGCTGATTAACTGCTACCCGAATAACAACAGTTGGTTAAACTCTTCCCAGGCAACATTACCAGAATAAGATTCAGGAATATAGGTAGAGATGTTCTACGAAGCTAATGTTAAATTCCTGCTACAGTTTCCCCTTCGCCCAGTTTGTACATCAGTTCTGCAGTACACCACATCTCTGTTCTGTCTTTGTCAAAACATGGATAACAGAGAAGTTGTGTCTACAGTGACAGTGGGCATGGCAGTGGGTTAAGAGATGAAAGCATTGGGTATCAGTGCTAGTTTACATCAGAAACCAAAGTAATGGATTGGTCACTAAACTTGATACGTTTAAGTCACTAGACCTGTATCCTCGTGAAGGAGAATTGTCTAAAGGCTGTGGAAAATAAGTTGACTGTGACACAGCCTCTTTGGTCTGGTCTGTGACACTCCAAGGTGATCCTATCAAGCAAGTGATTCAGCTCACTGCATGGCTCTGAGGAGGCTTTGAATCATCAAGGCCTTCAGAAACAAGAAAAAGGTTCAAAAAGCTTCAGTGTTTTATTTGGGTTCCATTAAGCTGCTGCTTCCATGTATTGTTTTCCTATTGCAGCTGGCAAAATATTTCTATGTGAAGTGTTTTGTCCAACCTTCCTGCCCTCCCATACAGCTTTGCAGCACAAAACCCGACACTGTGCGTTTGCAGAGGTAAGTGATAACTTCACAAACACAGACTCGAAGTGTTGCTGCAAAAATCACATAAGATTGTACAGTAAAAGTGGGCGAGACAATGCAGAAGGTGGTTCAGGCTTGGTTTGGTAGAAGGAGTTGGTCTGGCTACAGTGCCAGAGCACCTTGTCTCTGAGGGAAACTTCTTATAGCAGGTAGAGGTTGCAGGGTTGGTTCCCAGACTCTCTGAAGGTTAACTGTATGTCTCTGGCAGACGTCTGCTTCTTGAAGTCCTTACTCTGCAGGTGTTTATAACATGGGATCTCAGTGTAGTTTCTGCTGGAATTGTGAAAGTGGCTGGGATGGGCTCTGCAAGGTGAGACACAACAATAGCTCCCGTCAGAGCCAGGCTGTGGGAACATAATGTTGCCCAACCTCCTTGGCCCTGTGCTCTTGCAGGCATCTATGTCATGCAGACCCTCTGCAGCATGCTCACAATTCACTAGCTATTTTGCTGCAACTACAACTGCTGAAAGGCCTTCCCAGAGACTTCCTTCTCTAGCAGTTGAACCATTTAATATTGAGCAGAAGCTGTCCGCGTTTAAACTATCGCTGTGTTCTCGCTGATGTGGCTTCTCCAGGGTTTGTTCCCACTTGACATGCTTATAAAATATAGTCATATATTTGTGGTCCCCTGGTTTTATTGAAGGAGTGTTCTAAGCTGTTTTGGTCACCCCACCTGAGACAGGAGCTGTGGTGTGGAGCCTGTTCCAGCCACAACACTGTCATGCCAGGAACAGCTACACTGGAAACAGTGTTTTGGGGTGATAAAAAACTGCTTTTGCACTGTTTCCTGTCACTCCTTTGCCACAGGGTTTTTCCCATTATAGATCAAGTCCCTAAGCATAAACATTCTATGGTAAAAGTGGCTCTGATTAAACCAACAGCACTTTGGATTGTAATTCCCTCTTCTTTTGTGGTCAGCTGAGAACTGTATCCTTTCATCTGTTTTTACTTTTAGAGGCGTCATTCAGTGTGAAGCTGTATTTTTAATGTGTAAAGAATATAGGTAGAATACCATGCACTGTTGGGTGGGAGTTTTATAATACAAAATTTGGCTTTTTATACACAACCCTCATGCTTCTAGTTTTTGTGTCTTTGCTGCAGGGTGGAAGTTGAGGGGGTGCTGCATGCTGTGACAGTTGGGCAGGGAACACATGTGGGATGAGATTGGCACTCACGGGGAGCTGGGAAGCACTGTGGCACTTGCATATTTGCCAGATTTCTGGGGAAAATGATCCTTAGTTAAGCAATACTGATATTTAAGCATTCCTCTTCGTTTCATAGCCCTCCTGAATGGGGACAGTTTAGCTAGGGCCCCTGTGTCAGCTGTCAGTTGCTGCAGGAAGCTAAGGCATAATTTTTAATGATTTTTCAGCCATCAATATGGTAGAAGGAGTTGGCAAAACTCTTTTGCCTAAAAGGCAAAAATATGATTTTTCCAAGACACTATCAGGCCCACTCTGCAGAGAAGAGGTGGGTTAGGGGTAGGCAGTAGCACGGAATCTCTGGAGTCTTGATTTCAGCTTCTGGGGGACAGGCCTCTGCCTGTATTTAAATTTGAGTAAGGCTAGTGGATACAAACAAATTTCTGAGAGAACCTTGGAGCAAACACATCTGGTGCTGGAGACGCACAGTCACTACTGCCATCTTACCACAATCACACTGAGCTGAGCCGGGGTCCCAGCTGGCATCACTGCATGCACGTACCTCTCCTTAACCCCGCTCCTTTCCCTGAAAAAGCCAGCTTAGAAAGAAGATCTGTTGCTGAAGGGTATGAGGTACCTCAGCCCTTTTCCAAGACAGCAAAGCAGGCTCCAGCAATCCAGTTAACGGCAGCCAACATGCTTTGTGTTAATCTGTGCTTGAGTTGTGTGTTGGATGTTGGCCAGAATGTTCAATACGTCACATAATAAGGTTTTCTCATGCAATTCATTTGTTCCTTTTTATCCCTCAATTTGGAGAGCAGCCCTGGTGCAGGTTGTACTGCAGGGATTTATGTGATCAACACCTCGGAGAGGTGTATTTGCCTCTGTCTTTTCTCAAAGGCAACAAGATGACAACAGTTATGTCTCACTTCTGACCTCCTTTCAGAAAGACTGTGTTTCGAACATGCCAATTACCCAGTTGCTAATATACAAACTATTATTTGTTGGGGAGAATTTGTGTTTGGTCTGGTAGAATTTCTTGGCTGCAGGAAAATGCTATTATTGAAAGTTCTTTTGTTTCAAATCGCAACACAGAAAGCCAACATTTGTATGTGGTTTGTTGAGATGAAATGGTGTAGCACATGCACGTGGAAGAAGCTGACCATTGTAGCATCAATATGATAATGTTGCAACAAGAAGTTGACATTGAAATTAATTTATAAATATATTGGAACTCACTGAAATGTTTTCACACACTGAGATAAAGTGGGCAAGTTCCTGCAATACACTTCATTCTGGATAAACTATTTTCTATCAACAAAACCAATTCACTTTTTTTTAACCAGACTACAGGTAGTTGGGGGGGAGTTGCAAGCACTGCTTGCCTTAGCCCAGAGCTGTGGCTCTCTATGTTAATGGTTTGGCTTGGAAGGGACCTTACAGATCATCTATTTCCAACCCCCTGCCATGGGCAGGGACATAGTCCAAAATGGAGGAGGTGATTGAATTGGTAGGACTAACCCACGGCTGAATATGACAGTGTACAATTCCCCGCCTTGGCTACCATATGAAAATGACTGGCCAGCATCAACTCTGCAAAAGCTTCTCTGGGAATCCAGCAGGAATTATTCCTGTTTGAGCAGGGCATTCATCACTGTCTGTTACCTGGGGTAACCTGGACCAGAAATGATGCTCCCACCCTCACCCTTAAGTCGAGTCCTTGAACGAAGCCCAGTGAAGAACAACAGAGAGCCTCCTTAAGAGAGAAGAAAGGGGAGGAGAAAGCGTCTCTCTCTGGGTATAGCAACCCCACCTCCTGGTTATTTCATCTTCCTTACAAGGCTAAAGCCAGAAGCTTTCCTCTGCGCCTGGGTTCCTTAAAAGCAGGAGAGCAAACCCCAAGGATCCCGGTGGAGTGCAGCTGGCATGTGGGGCTGACGGAGACGGGGAAGGAGGCACTGGCATGAGCCCTGTGGAAAGCACAGCAGAGGAGGCTGGTGCTCTCCAGAGAAGTGTGACAGTAACCTATGAATCCTAAAGCAGGTGTCCAGTGATGCAGATCTTCTAAAGAAACATGAAACCAGCCCCAAAAAGAAATCACTGAGGGGGAAAAAGTGCAACATGAGAGGTAAATATATTTTTCCTTGGGACAAACTGAAATAACTGGCTATATTTTGTTTGAAAATTGTCATTGTAAGTAGGTGTCGGAAACTGCAGACTGAAAAATGCATTTATTAACATCTGAATAAAGACTGGTCTGACTCTGACTTCAAAAGCAGCACTGGGTTAAAAACTCAGATCAGCAGATGAATTCAGGTGCATCTGAAGACATTTTGACGTTTCCCTTTAGACATTCACAGCGTAAAGCTTTTTAAAAATCTACTTTTCTGTTTTGCTCTCTCTGCTATTGCTAGATGTTTTCAAGAAGTACTATGCACGTTGCTTTGGGAAAAAACGTGGCATGACCAAAACCTAAATTGAGCATACAGTAAACTGTCTCCATCAAGACATTCAAATGCTCCCATACCCCTGTTCTTGCAATAGTGCCATTTCTTCAGAAAGATCCATGACCTACTGAGCTGAAATGTCTGTTAACATCTGGTTGAGGTTACTGTAACTGGTATTTGGGGTTCTTTTTTTTTTTTCCAGTTTAATTGAAACAAGCTGAGATTGTCTGCACATACTATGAAGTGTTTCCGTGCTCTGACTGTCTAGTCTGTCTGATGGGTAATTCTAGACTAATTCTAACTGCCAAATCTGAATGGGAAAAGAGGAAACACCTCGAGAGTTCAAAACTGCAGCCCTTCTGTGGACCATGCTGCCAGGGATAGTCAGTGGCTGACAGATGCAAGACTTTGCCCCTGGTCTGTAAGATGGACTGAGACAAATGGTTTGCAATTGTGATACTACTGACTTTAGCATAACTGTATTCTTGAGCCTCTAATTCACATTTTTGCGATGCTAGAGGACTTACAGATGCTTTTATTTACCAGCTAAAATGAAAAACTGGCCTGTGGAGAAGAGCTGCTGGGAGTTCTGACAGACCTTGAGGACAGAGGATTACGAGACAACTCCTGCAGGTTCTCATCGAAGGCATTGGCTCAGCCTTCCAGTCAGTGCATGCAGAGGTGTGGGTTCGGCAGTCGAGGATGGAAGTGCTACGTCGTTCCTCAGTCTTTGCTGCAGAGGTGATGGAGGTTTTTGACAGGTCTCCCACTGACAAAGAGCTTGTGTCCCAAGCCAAGGCTCTCTGCAGAGACTACATAAACTCAAGGCTGATTCAAGCGGGTGTCAGCTGGAGCAAACCCGAGTACAACGCCCCAGTGCCTGGGGGTAAGCTGGCCGAGGTGTCCACCATACTGCTACGCCTGGGTGAGTCCTGCTGGGATGGGGGAACTCAGATTGTATGGAGCAATTCGGACCAGACTGAGGTTTCTGGAAGAAACTTTTCTTCCAGTTTCTTCTTCTTCCAGAAGGAAGAGGCTTTTCCTGTAATGATACTAAACAGCTCCTTTGCTTGAGTTTCCTCAGTCTCTTGGAGCTCAGCAGAGGGTTTCTGCAAAGCTGCCTTTTTCTGAGGACTTGCAAAAGCTCAGAATTACAAAGAATTACAAATCAGAATTTGTAATCAGAAAAAGAATTACAATCAGAAAAATACTTTTTCTGAGGACTTGCAAAAGCTCAGAATTACAGTCCAAGAAAGCCCAGCAGCAAACTGATTCTGTGTGCACAGGTCTCCAGCTGTGTAACAGTTCTCACAGTACCTAGAGCAGTCTTTCTCAGCTGGGCATTTTAACCAGTTTTGCAGTGTTTTCTCCAGATGTGAGTGACTTGATTGCCACGATGCATCTGACATCTTCTAGGGCACCGCTACCGCTTCAGCAGAAGCTCACCCAGCTTTAATTTGGGGGTAGTTGCTTAGATAATGTGTTGCTGGAGATTTTATAAAAGCTGCTTTTTAATGACAGTGTGTTTAATTTTCCTTTAACTGTCTACCTTAGTCATTCAACAAGACCTGAGTTTTCTTGCTTTTTGATGGAACAAGAAGGAGTTAGTTGATGTTGCCTGGCATACGCTGCCATTCGGTGCCACCCTCACAGCACAGCAACTATGGGGGCTTCAGGGAGAGCAATTTGAAGGTCATGCCTGGAGGCTGTGACATGAAAACATGCTCTAGAGCTTGTACCAGGAGCACTCTCTAAATGTTGACAGTTGCCTGGCCTTTTGTTTTGGGTTGTGTAGCATCCTGTGTGCTCAAGTCTATCTGTTTGTCTTTTGGGAACCCAACACCCTTATTCTTGGAAGCTGGTTCCAACATCCCTCTTTGCCTGCAGGCTGGTATATTGTTCACATCTGGCTTGGAAATTACCACCAGCATTTGCATCTGATTTAATTACATCAGAGTTCAGACAGGCCTGGTGAAGTAACGATCCGCTGGGCCTAACAAAGTCAGGAGCAGGGCTGGTGTCCCTGCTTTCTCCCCTTTCTACCTGTTTGATATTATCCCAAGTTTCTTTTTAAGGCATAGCTGTGTTTCTTTTAACTGACTTTTTAAAAAAAATTCATTCTTTTTCCCTTTCTCTCTTCTGTGCTGACTTTACTTCTGTTTTTGTTTCCAGTAGTTGTTTGGTCTTTGGGGGAATTTTTTTGTTCTTCTGTCAATCTTACTGTCTGTTTGTACTCCCGTTCTTCTCCGCCTGGGTTGGGGATTGAGATTTGCTTTCAACCCAAGCTTCTGTGGGCGGCCAGGAACACGTTAAAGGGCAAGCAGGTGGTGCACTGGCTCTGAAGGCATCTCCTGGATGACTCTCCTGTTACTTATCCATGTCCAGATGGAAAGATTTGGCTGATAGTCCCAGGAACTTGGTGCCATCTCTGAGCAAATCTGTTTGGAGACCACCATGTGGTACCCATACAACCAGAAAGCTAAGATGAAGAGTAGTTTCTGTCCTGTTTCTTTAGAAACTCCACTTGCCATCCCTTTCTTTTCCCCTTTGCTGCTCTAACCAGCACAAGGCCAACTGGTATCCAGCCACCTGCCAGGAATGGTAATCCGTAGCCACTTCCTAAGCAGTGCAACAAGCCAGACCAGTTTTTTCCTTCATGGTAGTGCTGAGAAGCCTGTGGAGATGGGAAGTTGGAGTATTTCCTAGCCCACTTGCACACAGAGACTCCGATGAACTGCCTGCTGGGCCATCAGAGGTCCTGGGTACAGGCAATGCAGTTGGGGGTCATAGGGAGGGAGACCCTGTCAGCTCAGTGAGGCTTAGCAGCTAATTAGAGCAATTAGTGAGTCAGACATGGTAAAACCGAATAGCTAAATGAGGCACCCCAGACCAACCTGCTGTGTCTGTCATAGGCCTGGTTTATCTGAACTTGTATTTCCTCTGGCCAAGGGCCAGGGAGGTGCCCTTTGACCGCTGCACTGATCTTCTGCACATGGGAACTCTCACTGCTGCCCTGCTAAGTCCTCCATAATCACTGGAGGAAGGAGAAGGCCCCAAATTGCTCTAAATGTTGCAAAGTTGGGCATCAGAACAAGGACACTGGAGCCCAGCACCAGCGTATCATACTTCAGGAGAGGTTCTGGGGCTGCTGGGGCAGGGAGGCTCTCTGAGCATGGGAATGCTTTCCTGTGCTTTCCTTCCCCGGATGCTCCTGCCTGCCCTGTGCCTTGCTGCAGAACGGGGCACATGTGCCTCCAACCAAACCCTGATCTCATCTGGGGCCTCCAGGCACTGCTTGTTATAAGTTGCAGCAGTGGCAGGCTACCAAGTGCTGATCCCAGCCTCCTGTGCCTCCCTCTCAGCTAACCAGGGCTATCCCGGTTTCCTTACATTTACCGGGAAGCCTGTGTGCTGCCTGTGAGGAGAAAACAGCTGTTGGGTAGTCCAAGTAAGGTTTCCTCTTATCAGGGCTGACCATGTGTTGGCAGATTTCCTCTTGCCATCAAACAGGGACAATCCCACGCTCAGAAAGGGCTGGGACAGCTCAGCTGTGGGATTCTGTAGAGCTGGGTTTTGCCTGTGCTGAGTGCCGGATAAATGAATTAAGGATCAGTAGCTAACGACTCTATAACAACCTCCTGACTGCAGTGACATCTTCCTTTTTACCTCTCATATAAATGAAATTTTGAGGAAGATCAGTTGCCCTCTGGCTGAGCCAAGTCACCTGGGTCTTGCAGTGGGATATAAAGGGGGCATAAAGCTGTTGGGATAGCTCTTCCTCTTCCTGGAGTACCCTTGTCCGTGAGAAGAGCACAGTGTGTCCTAAAGCTAAGCCAAAAAGGACTCTCTGTGCACAAAGGGCTTCGGTCCCATGCGGTGTTTGCATTGTGTCATGTGCCTACAGCTGCTGTGCAACCTTCATTGAATATCCATGAACCCCTACAGAGAGAGAAGTCCCTGGGGAACTGGGCTTTTTTAATTCTACTACTCAAAAATGGTTCGTTTTGCTACAAAGGAAAAGCTTTACTGTTGTTTCCCAAGCTCCATAGCACAGTCCTTTAGGAGGAGGTTCTCTGCTTGGCCTTGGTATTTTTGTCTTGGTCTTCAAGCTGGCCTAACACCTCCAGCCATTTCCCGGCTGGGCAGAAACACTCTGGAGGTGAAAGCACATGTGTGTGTCAGGTACCTTGCTGCTGAGCAGTCAGCCATGCAAATGAACATCTCTTTAACCATTTGGAGGAGAGAAAGAACTCCAGATTGACTCTCAAGTGCCTGTGTGAGCATAAAACAGCTGAGAGTCTCTTTGTTTAATTAACGTTGTGCAGCTCTGGGTGGATCCTTGGCTTTCATCAGCCTTCAGCATTCTTGAGTCGCTCTCATGCACTTCAGGCATTTTTGTACAAGCCCGATGGGGTGCTGAGGAAGGGCGTATCTCTCAAAAGCTCACATGGATGTACATGCCTCCTTCTCACTTCTGAAATAAAATGACATGGCGTTGCTTATCTGAGGCCTGTCTCCTGTGTTGGAGGAAAGGCAGGCAGCCAGCCCGGGAACAGCATTTATATCAGGGATTACTGCAGCCACACCAGGGGTACAGGGCCACTGCCTGCCTCCTCTCCCTTTAGGAGTCCCAGGCACAGGGCATACTGGGAAAGGAGGGTGCAGGTGGTAGGGAATTGCATCTAAACCACCCTAAGCACTCCGCTGCCTGCTTAAACTCAGGTAGAGCTGGGCTTCAGACTCTTCGGCTGAAGGCATCCCTGGAGTGACCCAACCATAATTCCTCCATGGTGAGAGCAGGACTCGGTGCTGTGTGTGCTGACTCCTAGCTGTTTGTTTCCAGGGGACGAGCTGGAGTACATCCGCCCCAATGTCTACCGGAATATCGCCCGCCAGCTGAACATCTCGCTGCACTCGGAGACGGTGGTGTCGGATGCCTTCCTGGCAGTGGCTGCGCAGATTTTTACCGCAGGTACAGTGCCCAGACAGATCCGCAGACACGGCTGGGTGGGAAGGAGCAGGATGGAGCCACCTCTCTTGGAGAAGGCGTGTTCCTGGGATAGCCTGGAAGGTGGGGCCTGGTTTCTGAAAGGGCTGTGGGCAGTTTGGCAGTGTGCCCTGCTTTAATGATTTAACGAGAGCTCCTCTCTGCTGTCTTCTGGCAGGGAAATGTCCTGGGTTGTAATATCCTCATGTAGGTTCTGTCTCATTCTAGAAGGCACCTCCTGCCCTTCCTCATTACCTCATTGCATGGGGAGGTCACTCATTCCAAGTTTCTTTGCTCACCATTGGCAACTGCAGAAGATTCATTGCATGGGAGTCTCCCTTGTTCCAGCTCACGCTGCTGATGCTGGGAGCCAGAATCATCTAATCACAAGGGAGCTTCTCTCCTCCTGGCTTCCTTTCCCATATCAACAGCCAGAATTGCAATGGGACCTGCTGCTTCTCCTTTCTCATGTTGGGGAAGTCTTGGTCCTTAAGGCTGTTCCAGATGAGCAGGTGCTTTGAGCTGTCTCCCTGCTTAGATGTGAGTGTTCTGCTGCTGCTGTTAGACTGGTTCCAGAGATGATGGTCAAAAGCAAAAATACGCCCTGTGCTGTGTTCCTGCAAGGGATCTTCAGCTTTTCCTGGAAACAGTTCCTGCCCACAACTGGAAAAGCAGCCCGTGGGATTTGAGGGAAGAAAAACCTTTTAGACAGATTTATGTCAGGCAGGTTCTGACATGATTGTAGGTTTTCTGCAATGTCTTGTTATGTTGTCTGTGGAAGGGACAGTAGATGTGAAAGATGGGGAACAAAACAGAAAAAAAAAAGAAAAAACCCCAAAGAAAGCAACTTGGTAGCAGTGTGAAAGCACTGGAACCAGTGACAGTGGCATGGGAAGTGTCACAGGATGCAGGGACTCTTGTTGCTTTGGGAGTAGTTGCTACAGGATAGAAGTCCAGGTTTCAGTTGTACTTTGAAATAGGCTACCTCACTCAAAACCTTTTAATCCTCACAATCAACTGTGCTTCTTTATCTGGAGCTACCTACACGATTGAGAAGCCCTGACATGCAGAAGGTCTGAAGTGTGTTGTGGTGGAGAGCACAGATCTTCCCAGAATCATGACAGATAGCAAAATAGATCTCTGAGAGGGACTGCCCAAGCAAGGCTTCTGGCAGGTTGAGCAGGGCAGATTTTACTCCCTGGGTGAGGGAAATTGATGCTGTGTCATTGGAAGTGGATGGAATTGGACTGTGTGGCTGCTACTGCAGCCCTCGACAGCCTTTCAGAGCATGCCTGGGATGCAGCTTGCCTTTGCCCTGGGCTGGCTTGGGAGGCCCTGTGAGCTCAGAAAGCAGGAGCTGGGAGAGTATGACAGGAATGTCTCAGTGTGGCTGTGTTCGAAGAGCGGGTGCCCTGTCTTGTCACTTAGTGCTGAGCTTTGCTTGTGTCAAGGCTGACAGAAAAACAACAGTGCAGTTGGCAGGCTCAGGTGCAATTTGCATTGCAGGTGAGTAGGTGATCTGAGATGGCTACAGCTGGCTGCATTGGGACTGGCCCACCTCCAGAGCTGAAGTGACACAGAGAGCTAAGCCAGAAAGCCAGGAATGCTGCAGGTAGAGCAGGAGTGTGTGCTGTGCTGCTGCATAACCACGATGCTGGGGAGAAAGCCTGCTGCCTCCTGGGAATTCTGCTCTCAGTGTATATTGACAAATTCATTGAGAGCTGCATTTTTTGGGCATTCTTCAGCTTCTCAGCTCAGGAGCCAAATGTGTGGGTAGTTCAAAATTAAAGTGGAAATCATATCTCTTAGTTCTAAACCTGGGTTTTCAGGGTATTAAGAATAGAATCTGGACTCAGCCCTCTGAGGCTGACAATGCTGGAGACTTTGGACTCAAGCTCTGTTGACAGTGCTGCCTCTCCTCCAGGGACACCCTGCTGCAGAAACAGCTGGTAGTGTGCTGGTTGCACAGAGGCTGATTCAAACCTTCCCAGAGCTCTCCGTGCTCTGTTCTTAATTCTTTCTCATCTCTGCTGGGAGTTGTGTATTTAATTGCTTTTATCAGCTTGTTACTGGAATTTCTCATAGGTAGAAGGCTTCTGAGTGGCAGAGGGGGAGGAGCTTGCTGATTTTTAACATTCCTGGATCCCACTGCAGTCTCAAAACTCGGCATTTAACAATAAATCCAGCAAATTGGAGTTGGCTGTAGCAGCCAGACATTCATTCCTTTTTTTTCTTCCATAGTTCAGAGGAAAGAGGCTCTTATTGAGCAAAGGAAACCAGACACTCAACTTCAGTCTGAGTTTTCATGCCAATTACCAAGTTTATTGAGAAAACAGGTACAGTCTGACACTACAGTGCTTAGACAGCTTGGGGAGCCCCACTAGTCACTTACAATGCCTTTCCAGCAAGGAAGCAGGGAATATTGACCCTTTTTTGCTGGAGAGGTTTTCTCCTTAATCTTTTACGTGTTTATCTTCCACATTCTGGTCTGGTTTTGAGTCTTTACACTGTAGCTCTGTCTGTGCTCACTTCCTGTCCGCACTGTCTACAAGTCTTGACTAAGCCCAAAACTGCCCTGAGCAGCCTGTTTCAGTGTTTCAGTGAAGAAACTTTTACTGATACCCAATCTAAACATCACCTGGTGCAATTTGGGGCCATTTCCTCTTGTCCCGTGGCTTCTCATTGGGGGAAGAGACTATGGTAAGGCTCAAGGGGTATTTTGTTCCCCTGTTTCCAAACAACTCATTAGTTATTCAGGGTGTTGAGAGCCCGTCTGTGTGGAGACAAGCACTGCCGAACCCTGATCTGCTTTTGGTGGTAAAGGATCTGCAGCAGCATCATCTCTGTGATGGTACCACTGGTTCTCGTGTGTGGTCCAAAGCTGCTCTGCAGGTAGCAGAAGACTTCTCTCCTGACTTGAACAGGCTTTGGTTTGGGGCCTGGCTGAGCTGACATTTACCTCAGGTGTTTAAACAAATGCCAGAAGGAAGAGGTCACTTGGTGGAGAAACAGAAGTAGAAAAGGGAGAGGCATTTTCCTTTCCTAAAGGAAGCAGTTCTGTCCTGTTGGTAAGAGCTGCTAGGCATGAGGGCTTTTTAAAAGCTTTCAGCCTGGTTTTTACTGGTTTTGGTTTTTCATCAAGAGTGCCTGGGCTGCAGTGAACCCTGTGTAACAGGAATGTAGGGTTAATGCTTTCTGAGGAGAAAGCACTTTCCCTGCAGGAGCAAATGGATGTAGATGACACCAAGCTGACTGGTGCTGTTGACACACCTGAAGGGTGGAATGACATCCAGAGGGACCTGGACAAGCTTGAGGAGTGACCCATGGGAATCTCATGAGGTTAAACAAGGCCAAGTGCTAATGCTGCATCTGTGTCGGGGCAACCACCAGGATCTGTCCAGGCTGGGGATGAACAGCCGTGGGAGAAGGACTTGGGGGTGCTGGTGGGTGAGAGCTGGACATGCCCCAGCCCTGTGTACTGGGACCCAGAAACCACCCATGTGCTGAGCTGATCCCCCAGCGTGGGCAGCAGGGGAGGGGGGGATTCTGCCCCTCTGCCCCACTCAGAGCTGCCTGAGGGTCCCAGGACAGGAAGGACATGGAGGTGCTGGAGGGAATCCAGAGGAGGCACCAAGATGATCAGAGGAGGGATGGAGCAACTCTGCTGAGAAGAAAGGCTGAGGGTTGGGATTGTTCAGCTTGGAGAAGAGAAGCTCCAGGTGACCTAATTGTGGCCTTCAAGTCCCTGAAGGAGCCAACAAGGAACTTGGAGAGAGACTATTTACAAGGGCCTGGAGTGACAGGACAAGGGGGAATGGCGTCATACTAACAGTAGGTTTTGATTAGATATTAGGNAGCTGCCTGAGGGTCCCAGGACAGGAAGGACATGGAGGTGCTGGAGTGAATCCAGAGGAGGCACCAAGATGATCAGAGGAGGGATGGAGCAACTCTGCTGAGAAGAAAGGCTGAGGGTTGGGATTGTTCAGCTTGGAGAAGAGAAGCTCCAGGTGACCTAATTGTGGCCTTCAAGTCCCTGAAGGAGCCAACAAGGAACTTGGAGAGAGACTATTTACAAGGGCCTGGAGTGACAGGACAAGGGGGAATGGCGTCATACTAACAGTAGGTTTTGATTAGATATTAGGAAGAAATTCTTTCCTAGGAAGGTGAGACCCTGGCACAGTTTGCTCAGTGAAGCTGTGGCTTCCCCCGCCCTGGAAGTGGTCAAGGTCAGGTTGGATGGGGCTTGGAGCAACCTGGGATAGTGGACGGTGTCTCTGCCTGTCAGAGACAGAAAGAAGTAATCTGTTTTGAGACATCTTAGGATGCTTGTAATGCGTGGGTCAGACCTTGCTCTGGTGAGGTGGTGCCCTGCCCCCTGTGCCCCCCAACCCTGCAGTGTCTGTCAGCCATGGCACAGTGAACGCAGCCCCCCAGTGTTGCCTGACCCAGTCCCTGAGCGGCTGAGAGACCACAAGTCCCACCTGGGAGNTCTGCCTGTCAGAGACAGAAAGAAGTAATCTGTTTTGAGACATCTTAGGATGCTTGTAATGCGTGGGTCAGACCTTGCTCTGGTGAGGTGGTGCCCTGCCCCCTGTGCCCCCCAACCCTGCAGTGTCTGTCAGCCATGGCACAGTGAACGCAGCCCCCCAGTGTTGCCTGACCCAGTCCCTGAGCGGCTGAGAGACCACAAGTCCCACCTGGGAGGAAGGCCCAGGATGGGCCAAAGCTTTAAGAAGCCTGACCACGAGGCAAGCACGTTGTCCTATAACCCTACCTTCATCTTGGAGTTCTACATCACTGGAACCCAGGATTTGGTAGCTATATGTCTGTTTTTCTGGATCTTTCCTGTCTTTCTCCCTTTCTTCTCTCTTCTCATGGAATGTGACATTGAATGGGTTTAAAGGTTTTCTGTGTTCAGCTGGCTAAGTCTATGCAGTGGTAAGTAATGTCATGTTGCATTTCCTCTTTTGCCAATGTTCCTTAATTTTCCAGAGGTTGCCAGTAAACTTCTGTGTGTTTTTTACCTCTTGAGAATATCTGGTTGGGATTTTCTCCTTTGCATCTACCCAGAGCAAGGAACCTTGGTTTTAACCCTGGAATTAAGTGACTGGGGTGTAACACTACCCATGACAGGGGACTGGAGTGAGATGAGCTTTGAGTTCCCATCCAACCCAGACCATTCTGGGTTTCTGAAATGCTGTTAGAAATGCATCCTGCTGCTCCCTCATTGCTTAGGCCTTATGACTCGAGCTTCCTGCCTTGTGCATACCCCTCTTGGCTTTTCTCTCCACCAAAGCATACTCCACTCCCAGCTGTGGAAGTGTAGCAGCGGGTCGTGTTTCTTTAAGGTCTGATTTGTGAGCGAGACTTTGATGCTGAGTGGAGCAGAGGGAAGTTTATTTGAATAACCTCGGGTGGTGTGGTGCCCTGAGACTGCACAGCCATGTCTCATGGCTTCTTCATCTCTCCCCTGGGGCAGACAAGCTCATATGAGCAGGAACACTTTCAAGAGCATTCCTCTCCTGCTAATTCATTTTACCCTGGGCTCAGCAGTGTTTACATACCTTCAGTTCCATGACTGGCCTAGAGAGTGCAACTTGTATTTCCTATTTTTTGTAAAGCCTCTAAGCAGCCCTTGTTTTTCCCTTCACTTTTTCCATATTCTTTTGCTCCATGTCTGTGAGCAGAACTTTCTCTCTTTTGACCATTCCTTTTTGGACTAGCTTTCCATTCCCTGTTGTTGTTAGCTCCTGTGCATGTTAATCCGCACAGTGGGAAGCTGTGAATGGATTGTCTTGCTTGGTGATGAGTGCCTGTTTCACCCAGTGTGGATGACAGCCAGGACTTTTGAGGAATTTGGAGCAAGATGTGTTTTCGTTTTTCATGTGCGCTGGCCAGACGCAGTTCCAGCTTATGCTGAGAGATGCATCACACCAGTGTGGCTTTGAACCTGGCCCGGGCATCATGGGGGACAGAGGCACTGCCCTCTCAGTAGATTGTGCTCCTCTGCCCCTGCCAAGGGAGTCCTTGAGAGAGAAAAGTTACTGGAGCTGGTGTCCTGGGGAAGTGCAGAGGAGGGCTGCAGGGGCATTTTCCCCTGCCCTCTCCTGCTTGGGGCTGGATGGTTGCTGGAGTCCTCCCGGGCAGGGGGCCCAGCCACAAGCATGGCCCAGGTGTAAGAGTTGCCTGCTCTTCCCTTGCTTCCTGCAATACCTAGTGAGAACAAGAGCATAAGCTGTGCCCTGCTGTTGTGAGTGAGAAGCCCAGCCTGCTGTGTCCACCTTCTGCCTCCAGCAGTGGCAAGAGGACTTCAGACAAATGGTAATCAGGAAGGGATTTCTTCCTCTCCTGCCCCCATGGACCAGCTCTGCTAGTAACAGGAAGGGCAGACTGAAGGATTGGTTTGACCCTTACGGACACACTCTGGAAAGAGGATGTGACCCCTGAGCCCTCCACATCCATCACCATTATAAGCATTAACCAAGAGCTTGTTCTCTTTCTGCTGTCCGGTGAAAGGGAGAGGGGTTCTCTCCATGTGCCAGGGAAGCCCTCACCTCGTGCAAGTCCTGCAGCAGGTACCACTATGGAACAATCCTGGCAGGGATGCTGGAGGGCTTCCTCTCCGTCCTCACTGGACTGACATGCTGTGGAGCAAACTGCTTTCCTGTGTACTGAAGAAGAAGTCCTGGGTCTCTTGAGCCTTTGTCTTTCCCAGGTTGTGGATACACTTTCCTTCTGTTGGAAAGAGAAACTTGGGTTCAAAACAAAGTTAACCAAGACTCGAGCTGTCTTTCCATATACCAGAGTGACTCCAGTCCTGTCAGTCTTTGTTACTGCCATGTAAATATCTCAGAGCTAATGGACTTGCTTCAGATATTTAAAGAGTGCTGTCAGTAAAAGCTTGGGAATAAGCCAGTGAACTCTTCCCTGGAATTTTGGGTAACTTTTGTTATGTAACTCAAGTTGCAAGGAACCACATTTCTGCAGGGATGGAGAATTGTAAAACTGACTTATACTAAAGCTGAATATAAGCCAGCTGAGGCTCTGGTCCTGGAGATACCATCAGCAAGGAGTGCAACCCCTTAAAGCCTCTTTCATTAGGTAGAACTGTATTGACCTGCACTCAGACAGCCTCTTTCTTGCAGGGAGAACCCCTCTGTCGAGTCTTCTGCGGTTTCATAGACTCTTCCTGGCTCGTTCTGCTGGCTGTCATGGTGACACACAATGTGAGAAAGGCAGATAAATAGTGTGAATGCCAAACAGGCAGTGAACTTCTTGAGTGACAGCGCTGGTGTCAGGGACACCGCAGGGTTTGCTCAGCAAATAAAACCAGAAGAACAGTCATTTTAGCTCCATTAATAACTTCCTCTGATCTCAGGGATAGTTGGGGGGAAGGACAGAGTATCACAGAGGATTTGAGCTAATGCTGTTACTGTTGCTGCAGAGCCTCATAAAAGGTTCATCTGTAGATTTTGATCTTACATTAGTCATAAAAAATGGGGGTTTTTTTGTAACACTGAATGGATTTTCTTCAGTCTAAAAAGTTATTCCTGTGGCAGCCATTTGAAGAGTTCCTCTGCAGTTCAGTTCTTTTTTTTTATTTAAGGAAAGAAAAAGCAAGCAATTCCTAAAAGTGTTAGTGTGAGTGTCCCTTTTGAAGCACCAAGTGTACCAATTGTGGAAATGCTCTGAAATCTGCACGTTTTCCAAAGAAATATGGGGCATTCTGCTGCAGTGAGAACAGCTGTGAGGAGGCTGGAGCTCCATCCCAGAGTTGGTTCAGGTTACCTGGGGATCTGAGAGTGCAATGAAGGAAAGAGGGAGACTCTTTACCCCTTTTAAATTGTATTTTTGCTTGCTGAGCACATCCAGTTTTCTAATGGTGTGTTTAACCCCTCCTGATCTGTAGGTTGAGTCATGGCATGGATCTTTCCATCCTCTCACCTGTTTTCTTTATTGCTGCAACCCTGCAAGAACAGTTCTGTGTGGTTTTTAAATATCAGAACTTCACCAGGCTTCTGGCTCTGTTTGGGAGAGAACTTTGGACAGATTCCCTAGAGACCTGACACTGTGAAACACTTCACAGTATGCTTGATAAATATGGCTATTACAGGTAATAAAGTATGGGGGGGATGTGCCATTGTGCAGCAGTAGTTCTGCATGGGAGCGAAAGGGTTGTGTTTCCAGGTCACTGGTCCTGATAAAAGCCTGATGAGGGGCAGCTGACTGCAATGTTTGAGCATGAAGGAT
This sequence comes from Machaerirhynchus nigripectus, assembly GCA_013397975.1. NCBI lineage: Eukaryota > Metazoa > Chordata > Aves > Passeriformes > Dicruridae > Machaerirhynchus > Machaerirhynchus nigripectus. Next base: position 351,673 of record VZRQ01000487.1, read on the forward strand.
TTATGACTGCAGTGTTTGAGCATGAAGGATTTATGCCCAGTGGTGTTGGTAAGGCGCAGGGGAGCCCCCAGGAGGTTGGCTGGTACCTAGAGCTGAGCTCCGTGCTTCTCACTAACACTGACAGGAAGATGTCTACTGCTGGGACAGCTTCCATGGAGCACTTGCTGCAGGCAGGTCAGCCCAGCAGGAAGGCTGTCGTCTTGGAGATTAGATAACTGAGTGACTCTCCACCCCTGCACTGTCTTCAGTGGGCTAGCATAGGCAATGTAAGTAGGCAGAGTGGCCAAATCCTTGAAGTTTTCCAGGTGGAGACAGGCCTGGTCCTTACACTGAAGAGCGCACCAGCCCTCATGAGTGCAAGTGGAGGGATAGGCACTCTGCTCTCTGGTGAGCAGTGACAGGACCCAAGGGAATGGCATGAAGCTGTGTCATGGGGGTTAGATTGGATATTAGGAAAAGATTCTTCCCCAGAGGGCAGTCGGGTGCTGAACAGGCACCCCAGGGAATGTCACAGCCCCAGGGCTGCCAGAGCTCCAGGAGTGTTTGGACAATGCTCTCAGGCACAGGGTGGGATTGTTGGGGTGTCTGTTCAGGCCCAGGAGCTGGTCTCGATGATCCCTGTGGGTCCATCCAGCTCAGGATTCTGTGACTCCTCTATTCCAACTATGATTCCACAAACCCTCTTGGCCCTGTAGCTTTGCCTCCCTTTGTTGCTTTTGTGCTGTGATAGAACTGAAGATGCTTATTTTGTATGCTTTGAGTGTCAGATTGGAACAGTGATTATAAAAAAAATCAGGAATGCTTTGCCTAAGGGTGTTTAAGATTTCTGTTGAAGACAAAAACGCCAGGTAGTTCAAACTATTTGAATTCTGTCACCTCCTGTGCAGCATGTGCATGGCTGAGAGCCAATGGCTGTAGAAAACGTGGTGGTGCACATCTTCCCAATCCCAATGGTGCCTTTGGGCTGCTTTCTCCAAAGCTGTGCAGCCAGTGCTGAGAGGCAATCAAACCATACCAAGGTCAGATTATTTCATTCTGCTTCTCTGTGTAGAGTTTTCCCCAATTCTGGTACCTTAGCATTTCTTTTCTCCCACGTGGAGAGCAGACAGAACTGTGGCTGCACGCGGGCAGCACAGGCACACGTAATGAAGCGGAGTCGTTTTCTTTGATTATTCAAGACTGAACTGAGTGTGTGTGCAAATATGAACGACCTTTTTTCTTTCCACAGGCATAACGTGGGGCAAGGTGGTGTCTCTCTACGCGGTGGCAGCTGGGCTGGCGGTGGACTGCGTGCGGCACGCGCAGCCAGCCATGGTTCACACCATCGTTGACTGCCTGGGAGAGTTTGTCCGCAAGACCTTGGTGACGTGGCTGAAAAGGAGAGGAGGCTGGGTAAGAAATGCTGTCTCATCGAACTCGTTTCTGCATGTCCAGACCAGAAAATATCCCAGTTAATGGAAGTGAGAGCGCACTCTCTTCAGCTTTGTGCAGAAAAAGGCTGTGGGAGATTCTCTTCCACAGCGCTGTGGCCACTTCTGTCCTACTTACACCTGTGCTAGACTTACATAACTCTTGTTACTGCCTCATAGTCCCATCCTCAAAATCATCAGTTACTCTTGTCCTCAGCTTCCTGCATAGCTGAGCCATAATAATTCAGTCGTGACCCACCAGCACCTGTTGAGTTCCTGATCTTCTCCAGAGCTAACAGCCAGTCATAGTGGGACACTGTAGGGGTCATTCCTGTGAGGCCCTGGCACAGATTGCCCAGGGAAGCTGTGGTTGCCCCATCCCTGGAAGTGTTCCAGGCCGAGTTGGGATGGGGCTTAGAGCAGGCTGGTTTTAGTGGAAGGTGTCCCTGCCCGTGGCAGAGGGTGGAACTGGATGATCTTTAAAGTCTCTTCCAACCCAAACCATTCTTTGATTCTGTGATACTCTGGGCCAGCTGTTTTCTAGAAACTGGCAAAAAATGACGCCTGCCAGCTTAATTCTCAATTCGCCTCTAAGCACTGGCTTTCTTTGGTCTCTCTATACCCAATGTGAGCATTGGTTCCTGCGGAGGATCGTTCATAGTAAGAACTTTATTTTGGTGCTGTGGCATAGCTGGATACCTTTCCAGTGACCTCCCAGCAGATTGAAAGGACTGGCTGGCTCTGTCAGTGGCTGGCAGCTGGGTGATGTCTCTGCATACCAGGTTCCATGTGCCTGTCTGGCAGGGATACAGTCCTTGGATCCTCTAGTGTGCTGCTGGGCAGATGCTGCTTGGGGCAAAATATTGCCCTATGGCACCACTGAGTTCATGGGACATCTTGTTCCCAAGGCATGCACTCTTTCCAAACTGAGCCACTGTAGCAAATTCCCTCTTTTCCAAGAGGTGAAATTTATTCCTGAGCTGTCAGGAAATAGTCAGGCTCCTCATCCACACAGATCTGGAGAGAGGGGGATGTCTTTTTCCAAACTGAGTATTGTTCCTTTTTGCTGAAACTTCCCAACGGTGTCAGTAGCTGGTTCAGTCACCTGATTTCTTCAGGGGTGCAGACACCTTTTTTGGGGAAGAGGAACTGGGAAAATATCATTGTTCTGATTTTGGATCCCTTGCACTTACTAAGTACCAATCCTACCTTAAATAATCCCTGTCCTCTCCAAAAGTGTGTCACCTTGAGGCCAGCTGACTCAGGGAACTGTTTGGTTGGGCTAAAAGCAACCTTTGAATTGAACGCCCTGGCCTGTTTCATTTTGTGTTCCAAAAATTAGCTGTGCCGAGGCAGGTGAAGAGAATATCCTGGGATTAAATAACACTGTTCCTGCCTGTGAATGCCAATCCCTGCCTCAGTATCATTTGAGACTTAATTTAACTGCATACCTGTAGAGCTGCTTGAAATGTATTCCCTGAAACATTTATTTTTGTTTAAAATCTAGTTTCATTAAAGCAGAAATGTTGTGTAGGAACGCATCCCTTTCCAGTTCCCAAGTACTTTTTTCTTTGTTTTGGTAAAACTTGCATTCTCATTAAGTTAGCATCTTGTTTTAATTTTTGTATTGCTTCATTAGAGTTCAAAACAGAGTGTTTGGATAGTTCCAAAAAGATATTTTTGGAAAATTTGTTGCATAGCAAACAAGCTGCAAAATCCATCCCCAGACCAGCAGTGATTCTGTGCAGCTGAGGAGATAAGTCCACCACTGTCTCCTTCTGCCAGCCACCCCTCTTCAGATGGACATTCCTACTGGAGTTGCTGAATCTATGCTGATTGCTCTTGGGGATCTGGCCCTAAGGAAGGGAAGCCAACTTCACTGCCCCCCATCAAACACAAGACTCTGAAGGCTGCTGGGTTGTTCTGATACAGCCCATTTCCAACACCCTTATCAGCAATTCTGGGCCGTGAAAAGGAAATACTTTCCCTCCAAAAGGGTCCCTTCAGTCTGGGGAAAGGTTGCTAATCCTCCTGCCATCTTGTGCTGTGCTTCCCTGAATGTTCTTCCTCTTGATCTAGGCACTGCAGCAAGGAATTTCCCAGCCTTGTTCGCTCATGGGCCAGACCAAACAGCTCTTTGGTGGAAGCCTCTCACCCACTGCCTGGCCTGGCTTGTGCTGGTTTGTCCTGGCATGCCATCCTTGTTCACATGGCCCCCATCTCTTATGCATCACCTTAGGCTGAGGCTGCCAAGAGTAACCCCATGCCCTGAGCTGGTCCAGAAAAGACACCACGGAGACTTTGGAAAGGCGTTTGAAATTCTCCATTCAGCAGCAGGTTCCCATGCTGCTTCCATAGGGTGGAGAAGACCACAAAACTCAACTCAAACCTCACAGAACGAACAAGAAAGAACCTTTGAGTCATCATTTCTTCCTGGGAAGAGTTTGCAGTCTCGGTAGTGGGTTTACAGTAGAATAGAAAGATTTGAATTTTTTTAGCAGCATTTGCTACAAAGCAGTGCATGTGACTTGAATTTGTTTGAATAATTAACACAGAACATCAAACTTCCATTGCAACAGTTTATCGGTGCCTGACAAGGCAAAAAGACCTAAGTGGCTTTGAAGTTTTCAATTCCACTGCCTTATCAGGTAGCCTTGATTTGGATAACAACAGCTAAGGCAATTGTTAAACAGCTGAGCAATTTCTTATCTAAGCAAGCCCCATACAAATTTGTACGTGCTGCTGAGTGCAGCTCCTCTTGGTTAGAGCGAAGTCATTGCCTTTGGGAGAACACAGCAGGGCTTTAAGGAGTTCACGTTTTCTCATCTGGCAGTTAACCCTCTACAGCTGTAATCAGCCCAGTGTGTATGGGCCTCGTACTGGCTCACACGAGGCACTAAAGCCCATCAGAGCTTATGTTCCTCATGGATTAGGTACCCTAACATATGTGTGCAGACAGGTACCTGGTCTTGACTTCTCTCAGCTGAAGGGACAGTTTGACACAACTGTGTTTTAAACATGACCCCCGTGCAGGTCGTTAGAATTTGACAGAATAGGTTGAATCAGTTCAGAGTTATTTCAAGTGCAGATGGGGTGAGTGTGCTAAGCCATGGCTGGAAGTATTCAGGGAGAGCCACCTTGCTTTCCTCCCCAATACAGATAAAGTACCTGTAACCACCGGTACCACATTGCAGCATCTCCTGGCAACTACCTTGGCTCTGCTTGCTATGTTTGCTTGTGTTTTTTAGCTATGGGCAGCAGTATTTCTACACCTTGGTGCTGACACAGCTTTCTCCTGCCATCCTGTTCCTTCCCACCGCTGCATGCCTGTATTCCTTCTTCCTGCAGTCTCTGCTTGTCAGTTATCCACGGGCTCAGCTTCTCCTGGTGCTCCCAGGAGATCAGCGCTGTGGCGAAGCGCACCGTGCCAGCCCTCCAGACACAGGGAACAGGGAACTGCTGGAACGTGTGGGAGGCTGCTGTCAGCAGAGCTTTGGTCTGTCGCTGATGATGGGCTTGGTTAGTGTGGCTGTACTCACTACCCAGACTCTGGGATTTGTCCCTTCAGCCCCTTTTTCCTTTCTTCTAGCGATGATCAAGGTTGGTCAGGCAAGGCTCACGCATGACTTGAACACAGGCAGAAGGAATAGAGAAGGTTATTGGAGCATTCGTTGTCTCTCGTGTCCTGTTTTGGGGAGGAACAGCTCAGGGTTGAGAGTCTGCCTTGTCTGTGCTTGGTCAATGAGAGACTTAAGTAAGAAGGCAAATTTGGAAGACTGCTGAGCTAAACTTGTAAAGAAAAGCTTTTGGGGCTGTGAACATTTGCCATCCTTGTGATGTGATTATTGTTCTCATTTGCCACCCAAAAGCTGCTTCTGAAAACCACATGGGGTTGATGTGCTGACGGTGCACCCCCTGTTACACAACCACAGTCCACATCTTGTGCTAGGCTGGAGTTTAACCACAGCTCAGTTGTATCTCGGGCAAAGCTTTTGATTTTGATCCCTGCACCAGAAAATGCATTTTTCTCTCTACCTCTGTCCTGTTCACTTCACCCTCGTGATATTTTCCATTTTCTCCTTCCCATGACAGCTGAGAGCCTATCTCTATCAATTTGACAGTTTTTTTTAGTTTTTGGGTTTTTTTAATCATTGCAGGCCAGCTTCTCTTCTTGTTAATACTTGAAACCAGCTGCCTAAGCAATCTTTAAACCTGGCCCACACATCTTGGAGGCATCTCTGCTGGCATATATATTTCCACAAACAAAGCTACAAAGCTTGCATTGCTTTAGATTTAAATTGGGGGTGGCTTGCTTGAATGTCTTCCAAAGAAAGCATTCAGGCAAGAGAAAATGTACAAGCAACTTGAGCTGATATTAAACAGGACAAACTCTGGGAAGCATCTGGCTTTACAGAAAAGGATGGGAATGCTGATACTGCTAACGCTTCCTAGACCTTTTGAACAGGGAAAGAAAGTTGTATTTAGCTACCCAAAATGGAAAGTGCTGGATAATCTTCCTGTAGCATTTCTTTCCCCAGGGGTGGCTTAAAAGAGGGGCACTTTGCCTCGTTGTTGGGGAATTAGGAAAGTGTATTTTGCAGGGCTTTTGAGCCTGATGTAGTAACTTTCGGAGTGTGGAAGTGTCAGAGCCAACATGTGGTGCTGCAGCAGTGGCGGAGCGATGCCGTGGGTTGTGGGGCTGGGACAGCCTGCAGGAGTGGCTGACGTGGGCATCTCTCTCTGACCATCTCTCTTCCCTCCTCATTAGGCAGACATCACAAAATGTGTGGTGAATACTGACCCCAGCCTTCGCTCCCACTGGCTTGTGGCTGCTGTTTGCAGTTTTGGTCACTTCCTCAAGGCCATCTTCTTCGTCCTGCTGCCTGAGAGATGAATCTGAGTTGCCAAGCACAACCCCCCTGCCCCATCTTCTCTCCCACTCCAGAAGCAACAAGAAGCAACTGGAGAAGTAATTCCAGATTGGTAATGGCAATCTCTGAAGAGGAGGAAGAGAAGAACTGGGACAAAAATAAAGGCTTGTTCTCCTCTCCCATCAGCTGGGAGCAGATGATCAACCACGGTCTCCTATTTGCAGCCACACAAGCCTCTCTCACCATTAATCCTTCCAAGAATCTTGTTTCCCTGGGTAACTTGCATGTGTGGCCTGGGTGTTGCTGGTCCCTGGGCACGCTGATGGCAGCCATGTGGAGCATGGGACTGTCAGATGGCTGCTCTGTATGGCTGTGTTGCATGCTTGTGCTAGCACCAGGCAGAGGGGAGGAAGAAGGGAATATTAGTTGAAATGGGATAAGAAAACAGGATAGGAGGAGAGTCCCTCCTCCACTCCATGTGATTTCTCTTTCAGTCCTCAGACTTGCCTTGTGTTGATTCTTGGCGTTAACATTTCTGCTTAAACTTCATCTCTCCCTTTAGCCCTAACTCACTTGCTGGGCTCTGCCCCAGCACAGCATGGTGGGTTTTTAACCAGATAAAACCAAACATTCTGTCAACAGATGCTTCTCCCTGACATGTCTTGGAAACTGGTCTGAGTAGCTGTGTGAGGGGCAGGATGAGGGTGATGTAGGTTTTGTTGACCCCTCTTACTGCACTCACCCCAGTCAAACAGGAGAGCAAGGGACAGTGTTTTCAAGCAACAACTTGGGATGGAATTTCATAATGAAGAAGAATGTTTTCTCCACTGAGATTTTGTCAGAGCTAAGCATGTAGGAAAGGCTGGGGGCGTGGGCAGAAATAGGGAAGCAGCAAGTGAAGTGGCTGGCGTTGTAAAAGCAGTGAGCTGTGCTGAAAGTAGCTGATGTACGTTTCTCCTTTAATCTCTTTGAAGTACAACTCGTAGTCTTCTTTGTGGCAAACAATAAAAGAGAATAAGTGGTATTTCACTGTTGCAAAGGCTATTGTATTTGTTTCCAGACCAGAGTTAACAATTCCAAAAAAGGCCAGAACAGTGCAGAGACAAACACTCCAGCCACGCTAAAAATACTCCAGCTTTTCCCCTGGTAGAGCATGTTAACATGTTAAAACTGCGACTCGCTTGGGTCATGCCTGGAATTTAACCCATGTTGTTGCCATGTCAGAAACATGCTGTTTTTACCAACAGATGCAGGGCCTCCCTGACGTCAGCAGGGAAGGGCCGTGGAGCCTCCTTTCTGCCAAAGCCTTCTGGAGACTCCCTGCTCGGTGCCCTGCTCCCTAAAGTGTGGCACTAGGCACAGAAAAATACATGGATTATGAACATGTGGCACTATAGGGGGTTTTGCTCTTTTTTTTCCCTTGATTCCCCTCCCAAACGTTTAGAGGGGCTTTACTCTTCCTCCAGGAGTTACAAAGGGGTCTGAGAATAAAGCAAACCCTTTGTTTTTGGGTACTATCTGTGGGCCAGGTCTGTAACTGCAGTTAGTAATGCCGTGCTCTGACCAGCAGAAACCCTGGCAGAGGATGTGTAGGAGTTAGATCCCTGCACATTCCTGCTTTTTCTGCCCTAGCCCTTTGCACTTTCGCTGATGCCTTGGCATATGGGGGCCGGGCCCAGCTCTACCCCTAGTGCTACACATTCCCGGTGAAGAGTGCTGTGCCAGCTTGGTCTACGAGTACATTTTCAGTAGTAAAGCAATTCTTGTGGATCAAAGCCCTTCAAGGGCAACCTCCCCCATCCCCAGTCTTTCAAACTCACTGAGAAACACTCACTGAGAAGGAGAGAGCCTTCCATTCCACATCAAAGCTGTGTGCTGCCTTGGACAGTGGCTAGGGAGACTTTGGGGTGGGTTGTACTGATGAAGTTCCCAGTGTGGATACAGCTGATGGTGCCATGAGGTCGGAGCATTTTTATGTGTGTAAAGCTTGCAGCAGTTCCCCAGACAAAACCAAATTGCCAAAGGAACATTTACTTTTTTTTTTTTTTAAATTTCCTGACATAATTATATTGGCATTAGGGGTTTTGTTGGCATCACTTACAGTTAGGATTTTCCTGGTAAATCTGGCTATGGAAATTTAGAGCAGGTACAGAACACATGGGGAGCTACACTAATCACCTTTGAGCAGCAGAGAGAGGATTCCCTCCAGTCTGCAACAGAGGCACTAAAAGCTTTATGTTCCATAGCAGGGGCGTGCCGATTTGTTGTCCTAAAGGAGCTTGTGGAAAAGGAGACTTTGGATTTCTGGAAGTACCCTGGCTGTGTGCAGACCAGCTTGCCTTGTGTCTCAGGGAGTGTATGGGAGTTACTGGGGCAGCACAGTTCAACGCTGAGACTGGCAAGACCTGTCGCAATTTGGGTGCTGTTTTGAAGTGTGGTACTTAAGTCTACTGGGTTGTTTTTTTTTCAGTAAACAAGTGATAGCAGAGGATCTATTAAGGAACGAAAAGAGTTAAATGCACCAATTAAGTGGATTTAACAGAAAGATAGTGACAAGCCAAATAAAGCAGCATTGCTGGAAAGGAATGTGTGTGGGTGGGAAGGGGGTTACAGAGGCAGACAAAGGCTCAGCATTGGAAACTGCTGATAATGAAGAGGTGGTGGTGCTCCCTTCAGAAAGGTTTCAGACTGCTCTGGCTCCTGTCTCCTTGCATTTGCTAGTCCCTGCAAAATACATACCAGAGCTGAACAGTGTGCTGCTCACCTTGCACTTGGTGTTAAAGGAGGGTCCTTTGAGCCTTCTCACTCCTGTGATAACCAGGTCACCACCAGCCTTGTCACCAAAATAAACAACAGAGCAAAAAGAATTGCACACACCATTGTGTATTTAGGAAGTAACAGTATTGAGCGTGATACAGACAAGTGTTTATGTTGTGTTCAGTCCTATCTGTAATATTTAGTCATTTTGGAGGACTTCCAGAGGTCCTTTACAATCTCAGCTCTTCTGGGGCTCTATGATTTTTCTATTCCCTCTTCTCTTTTCACCAGCCCTACCTGATGGGAGACATCAGGGTTGGTTGTTTATCACCCTAATAAACCTTTTCCTTTTAAAGGATTGGTGAAGGTCCTAGGAGTGTATCTAATTTATTTAGTTGTTAAAGAAAACCAAGAAAAAACATGTACCAAGATTAGTACTATTGTGCTCCTCCATACCAAAAGCCTGTCTGTTGTTCCTCTTCTGGCATCAAAAACTGAAAACCCCCAAATTAGCCACCTCATTCTTTTCCCCCAGTGTTTCCAACTATCTGCTCAAGAAATCTGCTTGTAGTAAAAGCTGCCTTAATTTTAAGCTGTTTTCAACACATTGGATGCTCTAAGTGAGACTTACTTACACACCAGCTGTCTTGGGGGGCTGTTCCCTGTCCCTAGTGACCTTTCAGTCCACTGCCCAGTTTCAACCCCTTTTGCTGAAGAGCAGCAGTCATGGGGGCAGGGGACAAACCTCCTCTCAGCACGGGGAGAGATGGCTACTGCTCACCCCGTTAGGCACTTGCAGAATCCAGCCAAGCTTTAGCTGTCTCCTGCCTTTCTGTCCCACCAGAAAAACTGGGGGCTCAGGGAACAGGTGAGGCAAGGTCAGGTGGCGGCATGGGAGGTGCTCAGGGAGAAGCAGGAGGAGGAAGAAAGGGTTGGTTGGAGGTGGGAAAATGGCATCTTAAGTATCTTTGTGGCTGTGAATGTTTTGCAGAGGGGAGTTTTGCCTGTGGTTACAGCAGAGCAGAGCCCGGGGGAACTGAGTCTCAGCTTGCCTTTGTTCACAGAAGAATTTGCTCCCGTAAGGATTATCCCACCATCCTCCCCCTCCAACGCCAACCTCATTCTCTGTTTCTTTGTAGTGAACCTACATTCAGTCAACAGAAATATCTGCTCTATCACAAAGGAGGGAAGCAGAAAAGCCCTCTTGGCTTGGGAGTTTCAGTGATAAGCATTTGAGAAGTGCTTATCGTGTCCTAGACATGGCCTTGTCCCAACCACAGCCTTACTTGTACGTCTCCCGTATCAAACACCCACAGCAGGTTCACCTTCTTCAAAGCAGCTTGAGAAAGTGGTCTCAGTTTCGCAGCAGATGTCACCTGTGTTCCTGCACTGCTTTTTCTCTCGCAAATGGAAAGAAAACAGTCTGTGAAGCCCTTAATTTATCAGACTTGCATCTGTATTATAGACCGAAGTACAGAACAATAGTGACAGGGAGTGAGATTGAGGTTTCCCAGGAAATTACAACATCAAACTTCTCATTTTCAGACTTGTTTTTTAGACCCTGAGAAAAAGCTCTCTCTCTCTCTTTTTTTTTTTTTTAATCTCTCCTTTTAATGTGCAAAGTCTGCAAGTGGGGTTCTTTTTGTGCACGATTAAACTGAATATGAAGCAGATTGCAAGTCCCTTAGATGGGTTTCTGAAAAGATCAGACCCTTTAGGCATTCCAAGGGCTTTGCCAAGAGCCTTCCTGATGAGGCTCTCGTCAGTGTGTGTCCCCTTGAATTTCTTCACTGTCATTTTTTTTTTTAGGCCTACTAGTCATAATTTTATAGGCATACATTTGCCACAGATTAAATATTCTCTTATGGAAATGTGAAAACAATGCATGCTACTAGATTAATGACAAGAAAACAGCTATTTAATGTACTGCTGGCTAAGTCTACAAATTTCTTCTATGCAAGTGGTTTGACAGCTGGAGTTTAAATACTCCCTCAGAAAAGCCTGTAACCTCTTTAACTCTAAACATTTTGACCCACTGGGATTATAAGCCCCCAGCACAGCTAAACAGAGCAATCCTCAGTTGAACTTTACACTGTCACCAGGACCTGGAAATGCATTGCATGTTCAAGCAGAGTCTGTGGGAAATGGAGTGCCCCTGGGTCAATCACACGACATGCAGACCGTGTCCAGGCGAGGTCAGATGAAAAAAAAGCTTCCCCTCTCAGAGAAGGAAGAAAATAAGGAGTTGGAAAGGGAATTTCCAGCTTCCTTACTAGCATATTTCAGAGCTTTAACTCAGGAGAAACGTCCTCTCTTTGCCCATAGACCAGCAGACAGCATGGGAGCTTGTCTCCTCCATCACTGCAGGACAACTTCTCTACTGGTGTCAAGTACAATTCCCTGTTGTTTCAAATTTCCACTTCTGTCCCTATCTCATGACCTTCTCTCTTGCTTTTGTTCAGCCCTGTGTTTAAGCAAGGTAAACTTTTATTCCCCATTCCCTGCTGGAGTGTGACTCGCTCTGGGCTTGCTCTTGAGTCCCTTTCAGCCACCTCAAGGGCAACTGGTTTGGACTTTGGAGGACTATGGGCGGCACCAAGGACCTTCAGCATCACCAGTCTGGTGGGAACTGAGAGGGTGGGCTGCTTTGTAGGACCAGCCCTCACAATGTCTCACCTAACTCTCATTAGGCAGGAGCTGGAGACCCTGCACTGGTCCTTGCTATGCAGATCCATTCTCCCAATGCTCTATGGCACTGTCCAGGGAACATAAAACCACCTGAAAGCTGATCTTGAAGCCCTGTCGATATTGTGGTGTTGCCATTTTACTCCTAATGTGGAGGTGTGAGTCGGAGGCTGTGCAGTGGTGACTGCAGGGACAGTTTGTACCTGTTTCCCACCAGAGCTGAGCTGGGATTTTCTGGTAATCTAAGAAGGGGATTAAAAAAACCCCCAAAATAGCCTTTTATTTTGATCTCCTTGACACTTCAAAAGAACAATTCAATCACCACTAAGCTGCTAGAACATACTTTGCTCTCAGTTCCTTGGCCAGAAATGGCCAGACTGCCCTTTTTAAGCCTGGCAACTTTCTGCCAACTAACTCCCTTGCCTGATGCTGTCAGCTTTCCCTCTCAGCTCTCTGGCTGGGTGAAGGTGTCTGATCCCCATGCAGGTTGTTTTCTCCCCCAGAGAAGGCAGCCCTGTGGCTTCAGCAGAGGTGGGTGCTCCCCTGAATGGCGTTGTGCCCCATTGCCTGGCGTGTTTCCCCTTTTGTTAGGACTGGCACATGGTGTTTCTACAGGGTGGAAAAAGAGCACAGCTGGCTTTTGAATGGGAGCAAACTCCAAGGATTGTGTTCAAAGCCTCTCCTGCTGCTAGAAGGCTGCTGCCTTCAAGGTTTGGGAACACGCCGCTGGCACGGCGTGGCTGGTGCATGCTGTGAGCCTGGAATCTGGGGCTAGTGGTAGATTGCTTGAAGCTGGGAAAAGGTGCTTGGAATATCCGTGCCCTGGGGTCTTATGGCTGAACTGGAGGAGGAGAACAGAACTGCTAAAAATACTTAGGTGTTCAAGCTAGCATTTTGTCTCCGAGGGAGAGCGATGAATTCGCAGAGTCAAGCCCAGGCTGTGTATTATTAAAAGCAATAAACCTACTGGAGGCTGGAACTAGCTCGAGCTAAATTGTGAGGTACCCTTCCCAATCCCTGCAGCACATCAGGGGGAAGACTGGAGAAATTGCACAGCAGCTTTGCTTAAATTTAAGCAGTTTAATAAAAATCAAAAGTTACTAGAATGTCTTGTGTTGACATTGGATTCACAGCCTTGAGAAGGTTTCTGCAGGGATGAAGACTGGATGGACCAAGAATGTGTGGGGCAGCTGAGTGGGATTTTCTGCCATCAGAGCTGGCAGAAAGGTTTTCCTGTCAGTTTTGGGCTTCAGCTCCGGTTTCAGAACTGGAGCTGGAGGAGAAGGAGCACCCAGACACCCAGGGCTGGGTGAGGGCACAGCAGCTGGGAGAAGGCAGCCTGGCCCCCACACTGGGGCTCTGGCCCTTCGGATCACTGCTGCTTCTCATGACAAAGGGCTGTTTCTGTTTGCTGTCTCCCACGGCAAACACAGCTCCAGGGCTGAGCAAAAACAAAGTCTTGAGGACACCAGGAGCCTGAACTGTGTACATGCCAAGATTAATGTGCAGTGATTTAAATCAGCTCATCTAGGAGTTCATAAAATGTGAAGCACTGAGGAAAAGGAGAATGGGAAACTGTAAGGAGAGCAGTGTGGTCCAGGAGTATCCCATGGATTCTCAGCGTACTTTCCAAAACCCAGTTATCTTGTGGAGACAGCTTCCTAGCAAGAAGCCTTTGTTGACTGCATATATTTCTGGCTGCAGACATAAAAATTTCACTCAGCCCTGCGTTTGAAGGGAAGAAGAGCAGCTGAGAAAACATTTGCCCATTTTCAAAGAGCTTTATTGACTTTGGGATCAGAGTGATTCAGCATGGAGGCACCAGCCAGGGCCGGAGGCAAAGCTGCTCTTCCCTTGAAGAGAGAGTTAAGGATTATATCAAAAGTGGAATTTAATCCTTCTATCTTTCACTTGAAAGATTTAGCAAAGTGCCTCCAATTTACTCTAGAAACTTCTCGAAGTGATGTTCTTGGGCTTTGAGGGAGTGAAATACTGGGTGACTTGTCCGAAGGAAGCAAGCTGTGTACATGGCCCTCCCTGCCCTGTTACATGTGTGGAGCTGAACATTCCCATCCCATGACCAGAAACCAAGCAAAGAAGGAAGAGTGGAGCAACCAAGGGAGTGAACGGGGTGATTTAACATTTAAACCCAGCCTCTTGGGATAACACAGGACAGCACAGTTGGCCTCTGCATTTGCAGGGTGTGTCACCCCCAGGCTGACTCTGTAGAGGGAAGCTCTTCCTTCCCCAGGGGTTTGGTGCTCAGGCTGCTGGCTTTGGGACAGGGGCTCCTGGCAGTGCCAGCTCTACAGGCAGGCAGGCAGGATCCTGAGCCGCTGCAGTGGCATTGCCAGAGCCGAAGTGGAACAACAGCCTCCAAGCACAAACCAGTTGCTTTCTGTCTCCCACACCTTAGCAGACTTAAAGTTTAGCTTACAGAACACAATTCTCATTTTCAGTGCTTGGGAAAAAATAGTGAGTATCCAGCCCAGGCTCTCAGAGCCAGACTGCATGGGTCCATCTGATTTTGTATGCCCCTTGGGTGGCCAGGAGCCTCAGACTGAGAGCCTGTGCTGAAGCTGCTCAGAGGAGAACGAGAAAATGCTGACACTCACTGGTGGCACTGTGAGTGTGCAAAACTCAGCCAAGCCAGTCCAAAACCCCATGGTTGTGCTTTGTGATGAAAATTAGATGAAGCTGGGGCTTTAGTGAGTCAGTGGCAGGCAGAGAGCTGCGCAGGGGAGTCAAGGTTCAGCAGGGCCCCAGCACACGAGCCTCAGAGTGCAGCGGGGCATCACTGCATGTGGTTGCAGCAATTCTGTACAAAAACGAGCACAAAACAGCCTCTCTGATTAATCCTGGCTGTAAAGGCCAGGTTGGATGTGGCTTGGAGCAATCTGGTCTAGCGGAAGGCGAGCCTGCCCATGGCAGGGGTGTTGGAGTGAGGTGGTCTTTAAGGTCCCTTCCAACCATTCCGTGATTCTGTGATTCTGTAAATTGGTGTAAATATGTGTTGGCTCTTCCATGCTGATTTATCATTCCTGCCCTCTACAGCAGACAATCTCCCCTGGGTGCTTTGAGCGAGCTGCTTTCTCCACCACTGACTGCTGTGAGAGGAGGTGTGGGGCTCACGGGAAGGTGGGACATGCTGCAGGGATGTGGCTGTGTTAAACCTCTAGGTGATGCTGGCAAATCAGTTCTTCTGTCTTACTGCTGCCCAGCGCCCTGGGCTGGGTTTGCCTTGGAAAGCAGGACTCTCTGAGGTCAGATGGGCACTTTGGGAACTGTCACCTGTGCAAGGAAACCAACCAAACTCATGGTGGGTGGGGTGAGACCAAACAGCCTCTTCCTCAGTGGGAGGGGGAGGTTTAGGTTGGATATTAGGAAAAATTTCTTCACTGGTGTTTAAGCATTGAAACGGGCTGCCCAGGGCAGTGGTGGAGTCACCATTCCTGGATGGATCTGAAAGATGTGTAGATATGGCACTTGGAGACACGGGTTAGTGGTGGCCTTGGCAGTGCTGGGCTATCAGTTGGACTCAGTGATCTTAGAGGGCTTTTCCAACCTTAATCATGCCATGGTTCTATGATTAATCCCATTTTGCATGGCAGACAGCTCCTGAAAGTGGCCTTTGCCAGCTCATGAGAGGCAGAGAGAGCAGAGCAGGGTTAACCTGCCCATTTCAAAATGGGCAAGATAAGGGGGCAGGCCTTTGCCTGCTGTAGGAGCCTGGTGTGACAGACAGCAATAGCCTCTCCTGACAAGGCTGTGGGCAGCTTCCCTTGCTGATTCCCACAGTCTGGAGCTCGAGGAGCTGGGGAAAATCCCAGGGTCATGTCCCTGCAGACCTCTCATGCACGTCGCCATCTCCAGGGGCCACTGGGTCCCAGACAGAGATGTGTACACACAGCACAGACAAATGGGATTTACAGGCGCCAGCTTCCTGGCCTCACTTTCCAGGAGCAGGAGTGTCAAGAGTGCACAGAAGACTGAGAAAAACAGCTCTAAAAGGGGAAAAACATTTGCAAATGTGCCTGTTCTCCAGGCACTCCTGGGAGAACATAAGGAGTAGGTTTGGAAAAAAACCTGCCACCTTCATCTCCTCCTTTAGTAGCAGTTCAACCTGCTGAAAATACATTATTTGACTCAAAAAGCAGTCTGGGAACCTAAACATTGCCCTTATCCCTGTAGTTCCAGCCTGTATCAGCCAGCCCTAATGCCCACAGGCAGGAAGGCCTCCAAGGCAGCAGCATGATGCTGAGGAGACCCACCACACAGTGAGATGCTCCATTTTCTGCTGAAATGTTTGTAATTAAGAGCTCTGGCTCCCTGATGGTGTGTGTCCTATAAAGTACTAAAAATAAAGCCATTAAATAAAGGAGGCACTGTTGCAACTCTTGAAAAACTAAACAAACCAGAAAAAAAAGAAAGGCACATTAGAAGGAAGCAGAGTTTGGACTGCCTTTCCAGGCCTGGGATGCTGCTTCTGCAGGTACAAACATGGGTTTGTGAATGCAGCTGAAGCCGTGGAGTGGAGTTATCCACACAAAGTCAAACCCTAAATGAAATCTGGGGTTTGTGCCCTTTGGATGGTAGCCACACTGCTTTCCCAGCCAACACCATGCTCCAGAAAGAAAAGTGGATGCAAGAGCAGACTTGTGTCCATTTTTGGTAATTCCCACTTTGGCTTTTCCTCCTGCTTTTCTGTGCCACCACTCAGCCAGCACAGCCTCAACAGCAGCTGCTGGTCCTCCAGCTACATCCTCCACCTCTGCCCTCTGCCCACCCCGGTGGGATACTGGGTTGCTGGAATGTTGGGACGCTGGGTGTTGGGATGCTGAGATGTTGGGATGCTGGGAAGTTGGGATGCTGGCAGTGGTGTTGCAATGGTAGTGACCACTCTCCCAGGTTGCTCCAAGCCCCGTCCAACCTGGCCTTGAACACTTCCAGGGAGGGGACAGCCACAGCTTCTCTGGGCAACCTCTGCCAGGGCCTCACCAGCCTCCTAATACCAAATCTAAACCTGCCCTCTAATGATCCTTTTTCATCCTGGAATCCATGAAATATCTTCTGAAGACTGTTACAGAGAAGATAAGCAAGGATGCTATGCAATATTTCCTCATGAAGGCAACGTAATTAGACCCAAACCTTGGTGTCAGCTGGATCTTAAAGTTCTTTCACTTGCAGTAACTCTTATTAAATCCTTACCCTCATTAAAGGTACTATTTCCAGACAGAGGGAGATCCTCCTAGTTTGGGAGACAAACAAATATTGCAACCTATATTTAATTTTAATTCCTGCTGCACACTAAGTAGTTTTTTTGGTTTCCAAATTACTTCTGGAAATACCAACGTGTCATTTCAGGAGAGCAGACTCTCCTTGTTTCTCTCATGAGTGGAATTGTGATTTATTGTGGCCAGAGAGCTACTGAGCCAAATGCTCTGAGCGAAGGTACACAGCCAGTCCTGGAAACAGGGGGCTTTGGATGTGATGCTGTTAGTGCCAGAAGGTGTGTTCAGCCCACAGCCAAAACAGAGGCATGGGCATTTTAGAGAAATCCAGTAATTTTCCAGCACTACAGGACACTGCTGCTCCCATGGCACTGCTTTCACCACTGCACCCCTGTGTCGGGAGGGCACTGGCTGCTCCACGGGTGCTGCTGGTGGCTACCTTCCTTGTGCCAGGTTGGAAGTGGATGAACCTACACTTTGGGTGCCTTGCTTTGCTGGGGTCTGGCTGAATGCACAGAATCAGGTTACAAAAACCACGGTAGTGCTGCAAAAATCCCACAGTGCTTGGCCTGGTCTTGTCTCAGAGGAAATGTTCTTTTATTCAAACACATGATCATTCACAGTGCTTAGATAATGAATGTAGGATTAAAAGAAATACCTCCATGTCTGGGTACTCCAGTGGTTTAGGCAGCAGGAGAATAATATTTCAAGGCTGGGAAACATAAAGGTGTAGAAGAAAGTCCCCTTTTGGGCACAGCTGGTAGCCAGGTGTGGTTATTGATGTCCATGCTAGAAATACCCCACAGTATCAAGGCTGGCCTTTTTCTTCTGTTCCTTGCTGGAGGCAATAGATTTCTTCCTTTCCCCTCAAAATGAAAGGCTTTTGGGTCAAATGCACCACTCCCTACCCACCAAGCCCTCACAGCTGTGTGACTGGTCACCCAGATCGTGGCTGGAAGATGTTGCATAGGAGTAAAATTGTCATTACAGTGCTACAGTACTGCTGAATCTGCACAGGTCTTCAGTGAAGAGGGTGAAGCTTGGATGTGCTGGTGGGGCTGGATGCACTGGTGGGGGTTGGATACCTCCATATCCTCCTGGTCTGGGCTTACCCTGCTACTGCATCCTTATTATTATTGGCTAATTCAAGAATGTTTTTGCTTATTATCTCATTCCTCTTAACATTTCCTTCATACCCCAATAGGATGAAAGTGCAGCAGACCCAAGAGCTTGACCAAGGGTCTTGTCCAGGTGCTGCCACATGGCAAACTGGGAGAAATGATCCATTACTGAAATATTCTGAGCTGAAAAGTGGAAAGAATGTGTTTCTTATGTGAGCTAAGGTGTAATAATCTGCAAAAACAGGGTCTCCTAAAGGCTGAGAGCTCAGGTCTGGCACAGAATGCCTCAGCAAGCAGTTCTTGGAGCAAGGTGAGTGGGAGTACTGTGAAGACAATCTTTTAAGAAGGAAGTCAGGTACCTGAAGCTGCTGCAGGCTCCCAGGCTCCCTGGGGAGGGGGGGAAATACCCACGTTCCCCCTCCTGTTTGATTTTGCCTGTACACAAAGGATGTCTTCTCCTAACCATGGCCACAGAGTTGTACCAGGAGAGGGAAGGAGATGTGCTAGAAATGTAGGATCCCTGTGCTGGGGAGCATCCCCCCCACCCACGATCTCTGATGCTGGTGTCCCAAGCCCAGCATGGGGTTAACATCCGTGAGGATTTTTCAACACGTGGGTGCTCGAAGGTGGCAGTCCAGGTGATGTCTGTAGTGGTGACCATGCAGCTCCTGGTGATGATGCCACTGTTGGTGGTGCTGCCATCCTGGCAGCTTTGGAGCTGTAAAATATGTGTGGTGCCCACAGAGCTCTGCTTCTCAGCTCCCTTCCCACGCCTCTGCTGCTTTTCCCAGACTATTTTCACCTACAATATTTTTCACCATACCATGCCCCAGGCTTCAAATCGTGATCACCGTGCTGATCCTGTCCATTGGTGTCTCTTCCATGACAAAGCTCTCAGTTCACTTTGACAAGCTCGGCCCCGTGGGCATTGCTTTCAGGCTGCCTGCAGGTGTGCTGCCTCAGACATGTTCCAACAGTGCTGCAAACGAGCAGCAGTTTTAAAGAAAAATGAAATAATCAGGTCAGATCTTGTCAAATCATCTCACCTGATGGATGGAATCTGTTTGCTTTATTACTTAAAAAAAAAAAAAAAGAGAGAAGCCAACAAATCTCACTCGAGGCATACCTGCTTTCATCCAGCAGCTGCTGCCACCACATCTCTGGACTTGGGAAAGTTGATCATGGGCTGCCTCACGTGAGAGATGAGCACTTCTTGCAGGCTTTATTGTAGGGAAAGTTGAGAGCCAGGTGCACCGTATCCAGGCCGCAGGCTCCATCCCAAGGTTTGTCTGGGGAGTCTTTGCAGAGGGCAGACAAGGATGAAGGAAGAAAATTCAGGGATCTGTGCTCTGCAGCTTCCTGTGAGCTGCCTACAGCTGGCTGGAGGTGAACAAGAGGCACCCTAGCAAGGCTTTTTGGGGAAAGGTCAGCTCCAGACCACAGAAGGAGCCAGGAGCAGTCATGGAAAGTAGCTCTGGCTTAAGATGTACTCTTGGTCCCTCACTAGACACAAAGAACATTTCCAATAGACCCTTGTCTGCCTCCTTTCTCTGGTAGTGATTTCAAAAGAATACCACCTTTCCTACTGGGAAGGAGAAGTTCAAAACCTCAAGGGTAAGGGACTAAATTCCAAATTGCAATAAGATACCTGATACTGTGGGCTGGCTTTTCTCAGGCACCCATTCTATTTGACTTAGGGCATGAGACATCATCTGAGGGGGGAAAAGGGAAGGTGGGCTGTATGTAGTGCATGAATCTGGTGGCCCTTGTAGGTTCAAACCTTGGCTTTGAATTTTTTTATGTCTCTCAATAGCTGGTATGGACATAGCATTGGATATGGAGATGGTGTTGCTTCTCCTTCCTTCCACAGCCTCTGCCCTGGTGCCACCAGGGAGGGAGGAATGGATGGATGGATGGATGGATGGATGGATGGATGGATGGATGGATGGATGGATGGAAAAGGCNGATGGATGGATGGATGGATGGATGGATGGATGGATGGATGGATGGAAAAGGCTGCGCTGACTGGGTGAGTAGTTCTCTGAATAAGAGATCTATTTTGCAGGAGTTGTGCACACAGTGGTAGCTCCCCAAACAAGCTGCTAGCCTGGTACAAAGCAAGGCCTCACCAAAATGGTACCACACCATGCAGAGCTTCACTCAAAAATGGGGTGCAAAGGGCTGGTCGTCTGAAGAGGTGGGAATAATGCAGGAGATTCTCTCTCTCCGGGCTGTGGATGGAGGCTGGTAACACCAGGTGCAGGTGGGTTGAAGCCCAAAGGGAGGAGCAAGCTGTTCTCTGGTGCCATTCAGTTTAGAGAAGCAGCCAGGCTGTGCCTGGAAGAGTGACAAAGCTCCTTCTTTCATGACTCATTTCAGGAGAACAGCTTTGGTAAGCAATAATTTTGCACTTCTGTGATTTCAGAGGGTGTGAACTGAAAAAAAAAAAGAAAAAAGCATGAGTTGAGCCCTACTGAGAAGAGAGGCCACGTGGCTGAGGGCTCAGCTCTGAGCCACCCTTGTGCCTTGGGGCAGGCCAACCCAGGCAGAAATGGAACTGCCTCAGCAAAACCCTGGCTGGCTCCACAACAGGCTGGCTGTTGTCAAAGCAGGTGGCTGGGAATGCGCTGCAGGAATTCGGGCGGCTGCGAGGATGTCCTCCTCCCACTCACCTGCTCCGTGACTCATCCCGGTGAGCTCATCCCGGAAAGAAAGGCAGAAGGATGCTGCCAGCCTGGCTGGGTGGAAAGGCCACAGCTGCCCTGGGGGATGCTGACCTACACCTGTGATGCTGCCAGTGGAAAAGGGGAGCCTGAGCTTCACGGTGTTCAGCAGAGCTGGGGGGGAGTCCTTGTGTGGGATGCCAAGGTGGACAAGTAGAAAATTCCCCTATTTCCAGCCTTCCCTTTCCTGTTCCTCCAGGGACAACAAAATCAGCAAGGGCAAGGCAGCCAGCATGCCCATGGAGCACTGGTTATCTTGTTTTATCCCCCTGGAGTGCTCCGAGTGACGCCGTAAGAGCTCCACAGTGGGAATCTCACGGGCTTTTAGCATCTCTGCAGCAGCTTGATGGGCACACACCGCATGTACTTCCCTCCCACCTCTATTGGGAACATTCCCAGTATCACCACCTTGCTTTTTGGTGCCATGACGAGCATCCCTAGGGATCACTGATACCAAGAGAATGAAAGACTGCCATGGAAAGCCCTGGCACTCCAGTACGTTTCTAAAGAAAGATTGTTTTCTTTCCACTCCCATCTTGAAAGCAAAAAATTTTGAAGCCCAGGAGAGTCGCACTAGCCCACCCACTGGGTTTTTTCCTCTTCACTGCTCCCTCCATACGCTGCTTTTCTTTCTCAGCTGTCTCTGAGCAGCTTAGGAGATGAAGAGGAGCTTTGGAAAGGGTAGCTGAGGCTGCAGCCTGGGCTGCTGCTGCCCTCTCCTGGGTCCAAGGTGGCCAAGAAACCAAGAGATGATGTTTTAAAAGAGATTCCTGCAAGCCGGGGTGCAAGTCACCCTTGGCAGATCCTCTTTCATCCGTGCAGGGAGCAGCACGCAGAGGGTGCCAGGCCCGGGGATGCTGCCCTGGCTGGTACAGGGCTGGCCTGGCTGTGCCATTTGAAGGCCTTTTATCAGGTCCCTTTGGGAATCCCAGCAAAATGTATGGCAGGACAATGGATGATCAGCTTGGAGTGCAGGGGTACAGCTGTGCTGAGCCAGTACTGTGGGAGCTCATGATTTCTGGCCTCATTTGCTGCCTGTTCTGCCCAGGATGGTTTTATTTCAATTAAAATAAAAAGCCTTCTAAATAAGACGCTGTGGCTGATGCCTTGTGCTCCAGACAAGTTCCCAGCTCTGCCCCTCACCTTGGCTCCACTGTCAGCTGAAACAAAACCTCATATTGCATCTTTTGCCCTTTTTTACCCACGCACTGGCTGACTCCTGCTCAGGACCCCCTCCTGGCCGGAGGGCTGGGCACCAGCCAGGTGAGCACCCAGCCCTTCAATGCAGGAGGGGTCTCCCGCTTCTGCAACGAAGTGGGGGCACCCTCCTTCCAAAATCTGAGCCTCTGGGGTCCTATTGCTTGCCTCTCTAAAAAGTGGCCAAGAAATCATAGAATCCTAGAATGATTTGGGTTGGAAGAGACCTTAAAGACCATCTAGTTCCACCCTCCTGCCACAGGCAGGGACACATTCCTCTAGGCAGGATGCTTTCCTCGGGATTGCTGCAGACAGAAGAACCTGTGTAGGTGACCCGTGGTTGGGAATAGTCCATGGGCACCTGCAGAACACAGGAATAACACAGTTACTGCCATAGTTAAGGATAAGAGGATGACAGAGCCTCCCCTGCAGCACTGAGAGCCTTTAATTCAGCAATTGGCTCATGGTTTCAGAAGCTACTTAGAGGCTTATTCCAGTGTTAGTGCCTTGTGAGAGGCTGGCAGCTCAGTGCTGGAGGGCTCTGAGGCTCTGGGGTGTTACTGGAGCCCTGACTCTCTTCTCAGTGGAGCATGGGAGAAGGTGGGGTCAGTGGTCTCCTCTTCCTACAGCCTGCCCAGGAGTGGGAGGCTTGGAGTCAGTGATACAGACCCCCATCTCCCAGAAAAGCCAGCGCAAAGCAGAGAGAAGCTCTGGGAAACAAGCTGTAGCTGGAGTCCTCCCTGCCACAGAGTGTCCAGCCCACAGGTATGAACCACATTTGGATACCCAAGACCTCTCCTGATGTGCTACCACAAAACCCCGTGGTGGCCAGAAGCAGCAGATGGACATCCACGAGGTGGTGCCAGACTGATGTGAAGGGAGCCGAGTGTCCTGCACACCCCCGGATGGAAGTTCCTCACCTTTTCCTTACTCACCAGCCCAAATTTTTGCTTGCTTGATTTTTGTTGTTGTTGTTGTTGTTGTTGTTGTTTTGTTTTGTTGTGGTTGTTTTTGTCTTTCTGGAGTTGACTCATGTTGAAGTTGGCTCCACACATGGAGCCACTCGTGTTTCTCCAGGTGTTTAAGAGCCAAATCAACCCACTTATTGAAAACATCGAGTGTTTGAAGAGCTGGGGAAGAGAGGAGCAGCTGTGATGTGACCGACCTCCCTGGTAGAACCAGCTGCCAGGCACAGGCACGAGGCCACCGTGGCAAGCAGTGGGGCGTGGGCCGGGTGGGAGCTGTGTCTCACTGCCCGTGCTGGACCATGCAGCAGCTCTAGTCTCAAGCACTGGGCTTGTCGGTCCTGCCAGGACAACAACCTGTGTGGGCAGTAATTCTTCCCCAAAATGCTCTTCCAGGCAGCAATGGAAAACTCCCGTCATGGGCTATTAAATATGAAGCCCCTGAGCCACAAATCCTGCCCCAGTCGGAAGTGCCAGACTAGTTATACACTCCCATGTAAGAGCCATAGCAGACCCTTGGCTGTCTCTGTTGCTTTTTGAATGTTTTCCATCCTGCTATATGCTTCCGAGACAGGGAGAGCAGCAATGTACCCCATGAATTATGGATGTGTAGAGGGTTGTAATGATGCTCTCCCATTTACAGGCTCCTCTTTCCCAAGTGATTTTAAACCTGTGCCTCTTGGACCATCTGGTAACTCCAAACTCTCATTCCAGGGAGGGGCTAACCTGGGGCACATTTATAAAGACTGTGAAAAGAAGAAAATAGGAAAAGCCACATTTGTCCCCATTCAATACCAGCTGCCATTTTACTGACTGCATACCCGGTGTCACAGATTGTTGTTCACCCCGAGCTGCCAACAGGCTCTTTGCCACAAGGACCACACAGAGGTGGAAGCTGTGAGCTGGAGGACTGGAGACAGGGTTGGATGCCAGCACCAAGGTTTTTCCCAGTCTGGATAGCTGAAACCTCCCCAAAATGCTGCTTCCTTGTTCATTATCCTCTCTGCTCGCTCCTCTTCATCCTCCCCAGTGGCTGGGAGGAGTGGGAGGAAGGCAGGAAGCAAATGGTGTGGGAGTATGGGAGGAGGGGACCAAGGTGGTCAGTCCTGGGGATGGAGCTGTGGTAGCCTGAGCCATTCCTGGTCCTGAGGGGCAGTGGTGGCAGCTGCAGCAGTGCTCCCCAGCTGGGCTCCCCCTCCCATGGCATGTTGGAGCACACATGAGGCACATCCCCGTGCCTGGGAGCAGCATCTGATGGGGCAGGAGGTGAGAAGGGAGCACGGACACTTCCCCACCTGCTTCCCCTCCATCTCCCCAGCTCCTGGCAAATGCTAGTCCAGCCCCTGCTCTGCCTGGGAGCTCTTGTACCCATCACTGGGAGGCTGCAGGCAGGACACTGAACGGCTGTGGCTTGTCCCTCACCCTCGAGGTGGGGACAAGTGGGACCATGCACCCAAGGCAGCTCCACCCCCTCTGCATGGAGCTTGAGGAGAGGGAGGGGCGATGTGCAGCAGGATCAAATGAGGAGCAGATTCTTGGTGTCCTAAGTAATAAAAGCAAGTGTGGTATCGAACCCTTTGGGGCCTGAAGCCTTTTGCCCCACACTGACAAACTGGAATAGGAAAACACCTCTTCCTAACCTCTCCCTTAGGTAAGGGCAGCGCCAGAGATGCCCTTGGGGTCCCAGCCCTGCCCACAGTAAGATTTGCAGGGCCAGGGTCAGGGCTGTGGTGTGATAAGGTTCTTGATGAAGGCTTTGAAAGGCTTTGCCTTATCTGCTCATCCTCATCCTCACCACCCATAATTGGTCCCACATATTTGCACGGGTTGAGATCCCGGCCATCTGCCTGCCGGCTGCACTACCGGTGGCCCCATTTTCCCCTTGCTCCATCCTGAGCACCAGGACTCGGTCTGCTGAAATCCCCAGCGAGGTGAGATTACCAGGCACTGTCTGGAGCTCAGATCACCTGGGTTTTGCAGTCCTGGGCAGAGGACAGAGCTTTGTGGAATATAAAAATGGGATAGGGTTGGGAGTGCAAGATGTCTCCTGAGGCTAAACAGCTGATTTAGCTCCTTGAAGGCTTCATGCCCGATGAATCGGTTTTGCTGGATGCTTTAGATCCTGCTTTGCCCTGCCTGGGCTGGGAGACAGCCACACTTCTCCATGCAGCTTAATACTTCAGGCACGATGGAAGAGGAGCTTAAGGACCCATTAGCAATGTGGCCGGCAGCCAGGAGTGGAGCCAGGCAAGGTGGGGTGGGTGTGTAAAAAGCATCATGGCACAGAAGGACCTTTCATCTCTCCACTGCCACATCTAGGGATGGGGCTTGGCTGGGCAGTGAAAATCAGCTGGAAGAGAAGATGTGTCAGAGCATCTCCAGCAGCATCACACCAACCTCCTGCCTGGGATGGGCTGGGAGCCCGTGGACACCCTGGCTCAGCCCAGCTAAAATTGAGGCCAATGGGCATGGGCAGTTCTGGGGTGTTTGAGCTTCTCTCCAGCCTGGCAGGAGAAACACAGACCCTTCAGCTGAATCAAGTCCTCACAGAACAGCCCTTGCCCTCCACCCACCTCCTTCATCTTTTTGCAAACCCCAAATTTTTCCCAGCCTAGAAATGGAGAGAGTGGGTGGACCGCTGCCAGTAGCTGGTGGAGGGGCTTTCCTGAGAGGTCCCCACCAGCTTTAGCCGTGCCTGAGAGCAGGTGCTTGGGTTTCCAGGGGACTGGAGGACTCACTGAGAAACCCTGGGCAAGAAGCAATATTAGATTGCATCTACTGGGCAGAAGCCACTCCCATTCCAATCGGATCCTCTCACGGGACGTGGCTTTGTGAAAGCCGTGGCAGTATCCAGACCCAGGAGCAACAAACACAGACCTGGGGAAAGAGCAGCCCTGGTGACTTGGTGCCAGCTCTGGGCACACCCTGCTGCAGGCCCCAAATGATGGGCTGTACCCTGGACCCCACAGACCCCACAAGCACATCCATGGGCGCCTCCCAGCCCAGGCAGAATCCCACGGTGCAGGCAAAGCAGGAGCCCAGGCAGTCAGGGAGGAACAGGAAGCAAGATCCTTTATTGTACACAGTACAGAATGTAATGCAGCTTTGCAGGAGATACATAGCCCTGCTTGAATAAAGATATTTCAAATCAGTCCTCAGATTAACTCCTTCTGCACTGCAGACCTGCCACACTGAGCAAACGGTTAAAAACCTGTCCCCCCAAGGTGGAGTTCCCAAAACCAAATGCTCCCCATGGGT
>VZRQ01000487.1:390763-417937 GCA_013397975.1 Machaerirhynchus nigripectus
CGCCGCTTGTTTACCCTCCGCGCTGGCCAATGGCGTGCCGCCGCTCTGCCGCCTGCGGCCTCTGATTGGCTGCGGGGCCGCCCCGCGCCCGCCCGCGCGCCGCTCCGCCGAGCACCATTGAGACCGGCTGAGTGGGCGGGGGCGGAGGCGGCCAATGGGCGCGCCGAGATTTGCATGGCTCCGCCCAGAACGTTTTTCATTCATAAAAAAATAGAAGGGGGAAAAGACTGACGGGTGGGGCCGGGGCAGCGCAGGATTTAAAGGGGCCGCGGCCCTCTGCAAGAGCGGGGGTGGGGGCTAAACGGGCGGCCTTGAGGGTGGGAGAGTTGGTGGGACAACCTTCGGGTCCGGGTCCAGGGTGGCGAGGAAGGACCGGGTTCCGTGCGCAGCGTGCCCAAGAATCTGCCACACAGTAAGCCGTGTGGATGGGGTGGACCTTGGGCCTCACAGGCCGTGGGGTCCCCTCTGCTCTTTTGGGAGGTGGTTCACACAAGCAAGGCAGCGTCACACGGCACCCCCTGCGAGCCCAGGGCTAACTCATGCCCGAGTACTGATTTGGGCAGCCTTTCCCCTGCAGGCACCCTTGGAGCCAGGGTTGCCTTTAAAAGGGGGCATGGGAAAAATAGTTCCCACCCGCAAGGGCGCTGGGGCTGCCACGGACCCCTCCAAGCAGATTCATGGACACACACCCTTGAAGGACAACAAATGTCCCAGAGGTTAGGGAATGAATTTAGGACAGAGTGGTGCTGCTGGGTGCCTGCCAGCCCCCCCACTGCGGCATTTCCCTGCTAAGTGCCTCAGTTTCCCTACCTGTAACGAGGCGGTGAGACCTGCCATGGGGACCTGTCGATGGCTGCTCAGGGAGGACGCAGCAGTTTGCACGAGATAAATGGGCTGTGTGGAGGCCTCACATTGCTGTGGAGGGAGACTAGGAAGTTACTGCTGGAGAAGGCAAAAACAAGGTGTTTGGTTACATACCGCACATCTCAGCTTAGGAAGGAGAGGAACCTTCTGCTTGGATCCTGGGAAGTTGCCCAGGGGTTAGGAAGCCTCTCGGTACAGAGATGTCCTGTTTCCAGCTTGAAATCCTCAGGTCATGGGCTTGTCAGTGTCCTGGGAGAGCTGCCCAGCATGTCTCTGGGCTGCTGGTAGGAACTCCTCTGTCGGTGCTGGGTTACTAATAAGCTCCCAGAGCCCTCCAGGGCCACCTCCACCCCCCAGGGCTGATGGTGGTCACGGCAGGTAGCGCCTCTGCCTTTGTGTCCCGGGTGGAATGATGCGGGGGGCAGGAAGCACAGAGGGCACGGGGTGTCCCTGCTGCTCGGGGCCCGCTCCCGGGGGGCTCTGCAGGCACTCGTGCTCTCACTTCCCCTCCGCACAAAGGCAACCAGGATTAAATCACTGCAGGTAAAATTAGCAGATGACACACGGGCGGGCGGGTGGCAAAACCCGGGCCGGGGAGCACGGCGGGCAGAGGGGATGAGCTGGGTCACTGCAGAGCTGGGGGGCACAGTGGGCACCCCACATCAGCTGCAGATCTGCCCCGTCTGGGGGCTGCTCAGCACCCCTGGGACAGGGAGAGGTGACGAGGCCGAGTGCAGCTCTGGTACAGGCGGGTGGGAGGTCACAGGAAGAGCCGAAACCCCTGGAGAGCCAGGGCTGGGAGGGGGGATGGTGACCGGTGCCTGCTAAATTTAGACCCCAACGAGGAAAAAAAAAAATTTGCAGGCTCCAAATTTAGCCGGATGCAGCTCCCACCGAGCACCACTCCATCGTGGTGCTGCTGCTGCTGCCAGCACCCCTTCAGCCCCAGCACCTTGGATTGGGCACCATCTCTTTGAGTCCCCAGAGGTGGGGATGCCACACCTGGCCAGGAGTCACCCCCGTGCACCCCACGAGCAGCTGAGGAGTTCATTACCATCTTTATTGGAGGCAAGCCCACAGCAGCCCAGGTGTACACGGCAACACGCGCTACACTACGGACACCATTCCATGCAGGCAACCACGGCTACACACACACAGGGAGGAGTGGGCTGGGGCTCCTGTGTGAGTGGGGGTTCCCAGCTCTCAGGGGTCGCCCAGTGCAGCACCGGCACCAGTGCCTAGGGGCTTGTTTGGGGGTTTGGTTCCATCCCATGCACTTGGGAACTGGGCTGAACCGGGAGACACTGGGGAACAGCGGGGATCAGAGCCTCGAGTGCCCCTCAGCTGCATGGTGTATTCCTCCCTGGAGCCGGGGACAGCTGGGCTGAAGTCCCAGCCTCTGTGGGTCCCTCCTGGGCTCGGGACCTCTGCACCGTCAGACTAAGGAGGTTGGGAGATGGCAGGCCCATTGAACCATGCCCTTGGCAGTGTGGGAGCAGGTGTGAGCTGGGTCCCCCGGGGCAGGTGGCAGGGCTCATCTCCCTGGCCCTCAGAGGGAATGTCTGGATTGGAGCCTGGCAGAATGGTGCTGGTGTATCACCGTCCCACTGGCCCAGAGTGGTGGCCCCGGGCTCCCTGTGCCCTGCAGGACGTGGCTGAGGGTTCCCCCCTGGATTTCAGCTCCTCAGCCCTGGCGCTGCCAGACCCAGGGTGCAGGCACGGGCACAGTGCCCGCTGCTTCCTCCGGCTCTGCCACCACCCACAGCAAACCACAGCAGAGACCCCAGAGCTGCTCTTTGCCCGGAGCCCAGCAAACTGTGACAGGGAACAAGGAGCAGGAAAACCACTGCAGACTCCACGCAGGCTCCGGGATAAAACCCTGGGCTGAGGCTGAGTGGGCAGGGAAATGGAAGCAAACCTGCTGACCTTGTGTGCTGCCATCCCGCGGAATAAACCTGTCACCCTCCCGCTGGCAA
The DNA here is from genome assembly GCA_013397975.1 of Machaerirhynchus nigripectus. NCBI lineage: Eukaryota > Metazoa > Chordata > Aves > Passeriformes > Dicruridae > Machaerirhynchus > Machaerirhynchus nigripectus. Next base: position 393,604 of record VZRQ01000487.1, read on the forward strand.
AGCTCTGGAAGTGGCAGAGGTGGTTTTTTCACCCTCCCCAAGCGTGGGGCTGCGAGGCACTGCTGCCCTTGGCGACAGACTGGGAAAATGGAGGCAGCTGGTTGGTGGGACCTGCGGTTTGTTTGGCCTCGCTCCATCTACTTTCACCTGGCTACTCATAAACAGCCGCCTCGGGGGATGAAGAGGAGGAGGAGGAGGAAGAGGAGGGTGGATTTACGCACCGCGGGTGACGCCTGCCTGTGTACGCAGGTCACAAACAGGTCCCTTTCAGCTCCCTGTTCACTCTGAAACGCAGTGATGGCAGCACCCGCTGCCAGGGGAATGCTGAATGGGGACCTGCAGCATCAGGACGGACTGAGTGGGCACTGGGAAACTGGGGAGGACAGGGTGGCTTGGCCCAGCCCTGTAGTAGGGACATGCTGAGGACAAGCAACAGTTTTCCTGCCTGCACTGACATCCATGGGGCACACACCACTCCCAGCGTGCTCCCAGCAGCACAGGAGCCTCCACCGGCCCTAAGGGAGCTGCCTAGGAGCAGGGGTCATTCAAGATGTGGTTGTATCCTCCTGGAGGCCGTGGGTGACTGCAGAAGCAACCAGCAGCCCTTTCTATGGGCCAGTCTTGCCAGGTCCTGGCTCCTGGGAGTGCACCCAGACCACCACAAACCCCACACATTCATCTGTTCTCTGGTCCCTGTGCACCCTGGAGAGAAGCTGCATGCCCTGATCTGTCCATCCGTGGGTGAGGCCACCAAAACCTGCTTGTGCATCCCAGAGGGCAGTCTGGGGCAGGCAGCAGCACCTGCGAGGCTTTTCGGTATTGGAGTGGGTTGTGGGGAGAGCTGGCCATGGAGAAACCGAGGTGCAATCACTCTGCCCCACTCCCTGCAGCTTGGGAGCACCAGAGGCAGCACCTGTCACACAGGGAGAGCAGCAGCCTGGCGGAGCACGTGGGGAGATGCGTCAAAGGTGGTGGGGACACTTTCAAGTGAGAAGAGCTTCTGGATGTCCGTTGCCAGGGCCTGCAGCCCCCGGCGCAGGCTGGCAGGCTCTAGGAGAGAGGAAAGTCCACGTGGAAAGAGGTGCCATGAGGACAAGCCAGCAGAGGAGGGAGGTGGTGTCTGTGTCCAATCCAGGCTCCTAAAAAGGTGACCCCTGCAATCCCCCACCGAAGTTTGCTAAATAAATACATAAATACGAACACAAAGCCCAGAGCTGGGGCAGCTCCCCCCAAATCCCTTTTTTTTTTTGCCATTTCCCTACAGGAAAAACCAGTCTCCTCCCATCCACCCCACGCTTGTCCCTGTGCACTGTCTGTCCCCAGCCTGTCCCACACCTCGTGGCTCCCTGGGCAGGGAGCAGTGGCTCTTTGCATCTCTCTTAAACCCCATAGCACAGACGTGAGCAGCTGAAATGGCTCCTTCCTCTAGGCTAAGGAAATAAATAATTCCTCCCATTGCAAGGACTGGGGGAGAGAAAGCCAGTGCAGTGAGACATCGAGGGGTCTTCAGGAGGACGATAAATAAATAAGTGGAGCTTGGAGCTGCCTCAGCAGCACATTCACTGGCAGCTTGGCTGGAGGGTATTTAAATAAAGGGGAAAAAAGAAATCCCAGTCCCAGTGCTGCTCCAGCAAATGTGCTCCCTTCATGCCAGCCTGCCTTCTCCCATCCCAGCTTGAGAGGATGCTTGTGGTGATCAGGAAGGAGGCTACATGACCTTCCCAGGACAAATAATCTCCACTGGGCTTGGAGGGGGAGTTTCTGTCCCCGCCGCAGAATGGGGATTTGGGGACCCCTGCATCGGGCAGGTGGCTGGGACGCTGAGTGCCTCCAGGCTGTGGATCCTTGGATGCTGCTTTAATCCCGAGTTCAGTTTCTCCTCTTCAGGAAAAAGAAGCTGCTCTTCTGGGGGGGCCCCAGCAGCATGGGCACCTGGCTTTTATGTGTAATTTTAACCTAAAAAGAAGTAGAAAAACCCAGCTCAGTAGGAGGGTCCTGGGCCTTGAGCCCTCCCAGCCCCAGGACCCTCAGGAGTGACCCCACAGAGCTGGGAGCAGCTCAGCACCGGGGTGAAGAGCTCTGGAGTCATGTCCAGGTAGTGCTGGGATGCGAGGAGGATTTCTTCTCTGTTCAAGAGGAGAACTGGTAGGGGACCCTCCTGCAGCTCCCGCAGGGAGGAACGCTGCAGTGCCCATCCACCGAGAAATGGGCGTGGCACGGGCGCAGAGTCACAGCTGCTCGGGCTCTCCCGCAAGAGCCTCCCTCCGAATCCAGAGGCTTGGCCACCAGGAGCCAAGGCTGTCCCATCCTGCTGTGCTGCCAGCCCCTGCTGCCCCATCCCGACACCCTGCCAGCCCCTCCCCCCCCCTGCCTCCCCCCCGCCCCCCCNAACTGGTAGGGGACCCTCCTGCAGCTCCCGCAGGGAGGAACGCTGCAGTGCCCATCCACCGAGAAATGGGCGTGGCACGGGCGCAGAGTCACAGCTGCTCGGGCTCTCCCGCAAGAGCCTCCCTCCGAATCCAGAGGCTTGGCCACCAGGAGCCAAGGCTGTCCCATCCTGCTGTGCTGCCAGCCCCTGCTGCCCCATCCCGACACCCTGCCAGCCCCTCCTGCCCGATCCCGACACCCTGCCAGCCCCTGCTGCCCCATCCCGACACCCTGCCAGCCCCTGCCCAGGCCGGCTTCCTGCCCCCTCCCTGGGGACTCACGGTGCAGGACGGCTGCATCCAGGGCTCCCCATCCACCTGCATGGGCAGCAGCTTGGACGTCCTGCGAGGCACAAAGGAGACACGGGGGTGACACGGGTGTCAGCTTTCACTGCTGCTTTCCAGCACTCGGCTGTGAAGGGGACAAATACCTGATGATGACGGAGGAACACTGGGCCAGTCTCTTCCCTGCACTCTTCAGCCCCGTGTAGATCTGCCCCATTTCCATGGCGCCTTCCAGCCCCACCACCTCCAGGAGATGGTCGCTGAGGTCTACAAGAGAGAGGGATCGGAGCTGGTCCCCCCATCCCCAGGGACCCCCTGCCTTCTGCCCTCATTCAAAACCTCAGGGGCCAGTGCCCCAGGGCTGCTGGCTGTCCTGAAGCACAGCGGGGCTGTTGGTACTGTGGGGATTTAGCCAGATGTCCTCTGTGTCCCGAGACCACCAGGCTGGGTGTTTCCAGTGCTGGGCAATGCTGCTATCCAAAATCTTTGGAGCAAAAGTACTCGTGGTCTGAAGCAGCACCTGGGCCTGCCTGGCTGCAGGGTGCCAGCCCAGATCCCCACCAGCCCCCTGACTGTTTGCAGTGTATGAAATGGTAACAGCCCTTCCCTGGGTGCCCTGGGGTGCTGCAGCTCCACAGAAGCCAAGCACACACGGCAGAATCCTCGCTGTGAGCAATCTGCTCAAATCCCAGGGTACTGCCTCTTTTCACAGCTCATCCTCCTCATCCTGCTCTTCTGGGCGGCCAGCAAAGGATACCTGATACTGGCGCAGCTCTCCACTTCAGGGTCCTCTTTCACACACGCCCCTCTTACCTCTGAGAAGTCCTCTGAGCCTCCCATGCCCTCCTGTCCACCCGCGAGTGGGGATGTCCCCAGGGCACCAAGCCTGCTGTCCCCTGCAGTACCTTTGGGACTGGCTTGCGCTCTGTCCCGCTCCCTGCTGCCTGTTGCCACTGGCTCATGCAGCAAGGGACAGACAGTGACAGGCTGGGCTGTGACACTGCTGTTCTGGCAGCCACATCCCGGAGGGGGCTGATTCCCACCCCAGCCCCAGGCTGTGGGAAGGTGGTGGGTGGAAAACCCAGGCACCTCGCCTCTTTTGCTGGCTGCTTTCTACCCCACTACTCCCCACTGTCCCTGCCCGCGGGGATGGCTCTGGTGGCCTCAGCAGCGGGCACAAGGTGCTAGCTGGGCTCAGCATGGGCACTGTGCTGCTCCCAAACCCCACATCCAGGCTGGCAGCGCTGTGGTGGAGCCTGGGAAGAGACTCACAAAAGCCCTTGCTGCCAGCTCTGCAGCTGGGTTCCAGCCCCTCCTCTGCCATATTGTGGGGTCACGCCGGCACCCCAAAAGACATAGAGCTGACAACAACTCCTCCAGTGCTGTTGCTCCAGAGATGGTGGTGCCCAGTGCCCCTGTGCCAACCCCAGCACTCACCCTGCACGCAGAACTTCAGCTCCTTGGCGTCGGTGACCACTGTGCCGGGCAGCTTCTCTGGCACCTTCTTGCCCAGCCGGTTGTAACCACGCTGCTTCTTGGTCTCGCCCCACAGGTTGGAGCCCCCGTACATGCTGGGGATGTTGAGGATGGCAATGCCCTCCAGGGACATGTTGCTCAGGTCTAGCAGGATCCCGTCGCACTGCCGGGTACATGGGTGGCATCAGGAGGGTCGGGGGAGCTGTGCCCACCACGTGGAGCCCAGCCTCCTTTCCCTGCCATGGAAGAGCACAGCGGGACACCGGATGGTGTCTGGGGGCATGGGCAGCCCCGGAGAGGCTGGGGCTGGAGGTGCAAATACCCTCCCACTTTGCCTTCCTAGAGTGATTGTCAGCTCCTTGTGCTGCTCTCCCCTCTGTTTCCACAGGAGTTGTACTACAGGTCCAAAAAAAGCGAATTCCTGGGGGACCGCATAAAACCTTGGCTAGACTCGGTGCTGTGACCCAAAACAGGAGGCAACACCACCTTGACCCTAAAGTGACTTCCACCCAAGGACCTTCAGCACCTGCTTTCCCCCCTCTCCTTATCCAAACTGACTCCGAAGGACTGGAAAGTTTGGCTGCCCAAAGAGTAGCTACAAACCAGTTTGTCTTCAAGTGCCATTTGGAAACCAGAAATAAGGCTGGAAGGAAATTAGGGGAAGGTGTCAGAGGGAAAAATGTCAGGTTTTGGAGAGCAAACCACAGGACAGCACACAGAACTGGCATCCCAGGCTTTGCTGTCGTGCAGCAGGACTGCCTCAGCTGAAAATCCCCTGTAAAAGTTAAAATATCCATTGCCTGCAGCTTTCCCACAGGATTGAAAGCAATAGCCATGGAAATGCATTTTTTAACTTCAGATCTTCTCACACTACCCAGACATGGATCTCCTTCCTACATATCTCTGGTGGAAGCAGCCACTTTTCCATCCAACTGGAATTTCTATAAAGCATTCCTGCTTTCCTTGAGACATCTGCTCTTTACCTGCCACTCTGTGCTTCAGCAAATCCCAGCACAGCTTTTTCCTTGCGTTTTGGTGATGCAAAGGCATCTCTGCCCTTACTTCTTGTGCTGAGAGGAATGAACTGGGCTAAGAAGCCCCTTCTGCTGCTCCAGTTCTGGCTGTTTTCCTTCAACAAAGGTCTAGAGCTTATTTTCACCACCCCCTTGGCCAGTGCTGAGGACACCGACCCCATGTGCATGGAGCTGGGCGCTCACACAAGCGAGCCCCTCGGAGTGTCAGATCCTTTCTGCCTCCCCTGGTGCTGCGGGATCTTATTTTTAGCCTCACACTGAAAGCAAGAAAGAAGGAATCTTCTGGTTTGGGAGGGGAGAGCTGTCTCTCCAAGGCTTGGAAAGGATGTTAATCCTTTCGTTCTCAGTACATCTTAATGATACTGTGATTTGCAGGAGAAGAAAAGACCGTAATGCTCTGAGCAGTGCTTACCAAGCGAGAGGGCTCCAATTGCTCGTGGGATGGACAACACACCTCGAGCATCATCCCCAACCACAGGCACCTTTCCCACCTGCCAGTGAGGCAGTGGGTGCCAGCCCAGCCACGGTGGGATGGGAGAGAGCTGGCTGCCAAGAGTGCAGGATGCTGGGCTGCTGCAGGAGCCTGTTCCTGCCCACAGCCGCCCACGCCTGCCCACAGCCGCGGGCAGGAGCGATTCTCCCTGCAGAGCCCTCCCCAGTTCGTGCCAGAGAGCTACAATGGGCCCTTTGAGCAGGGGCAGCTGACGGCGCGCTGGCAGCGAGGCTGGAAGGAGAAATTTGCAGCTGGGGGAAAAAGCAAATTCATTTCCAGGAGTTGTAGGGGGAACGGGTGCCAATTTCCAAAACAAAACTGCTATTTCTCTGCAAGGCTGACAGTTGCCTGGGAGCTGGAGGGAGGACAGGCGGCTGCTTTCAACTTCAAATACTGCGGGATTAACACTTTCCTGCCAGTGGGCTCAGCTGGTGGGGATAAACACTTGGTGGGGAGCACCCCGAGAAGGAATGGGGGCACCTTGTGCCCATCTCCAGCAGCACTCAACTCCCCAGACACGGACTTTGTCCACCCCGGGACACAGCTGCATGGATGGGGAAGGGGGTGAGATACTTGTGATGCTGGTCCTGCCCCTTCACACAACTTCCCAAGAGCGCAGCTACCCACCCCAGGCTTTGGGAAGGGAAGAAACTCCCCGTATGGAAACAAGCATCAAAATCCCTCTGCCCATGGCCGCACATCTGCAGGGCCAGCTCTCTGCTGGCTGCCCACCGCCAGCACCCACCACCTGCTCTGACTCCCACCGCCTCTTGCAGCAAGTGCTGTTTCCTCCCCTCACCCTCCAGCCTAAGTTATAAAAGGGTGGATTATCCAGAGATAGGGAGAGACGGAAGTTTACAGCCCAAATCCCCAGCGCCAGCGCGGAGAAGTGACAGCGCTCTTAGCAACCACGGGCCCTCCCCCCAGCTCTAATTAAAGGCTGTTTCCATGTCATCCAGCGAGGGCTGGGAGCAGCGCGGAATTTACAGAGAGAATATTCCAGGCATGCTCTCCAATGCAGCGGGAAGTGTGGAATACAGGATTATTCCTCTGCCCACAGCTGGCTGGCTTTGTAGCAAGTGCTCTGTGGTGGAATAGGGGGTCCTGCCAGCCGCCGTGTCCTTCTGCCACAGTGAGGGGTCAAAGCCATGGTGGCACCCTCTCCCCAAATGACTAAAGGCCTTGCCTGAGGAATCCAGGGGCAAGGGCTCCAAAAAGCCTTCATGCCGTGGCTGGAGCCAGGGACCATCTCAGCAAACTTACCTCAACCTCAACATAGTCATGGAGCTTCTTGCAGGTGGCTGCAAAGGTCTCTGATGTCCCGAATTCGAAGTACCACAGCTTGTTCTTCATCCTGGGGCACAGAGACATGTCAGTATCCCACTTGGAAGCAGCACCTTGCACCAGTCAGCAGCAGGATGGGCTGCCAGAGACTGTCCAGAGCTGCTTTGCTGGGGACACGAGCCATGGATGGGGACACGAGCCGCTGTGGAGAGGGACCACCGGGATCATGGCCCTACGGGTGGCTCGAGCAGACCTGGCTCTGACACCCGTCAGAGGGGGAGGATGTGGGTGCTGGGTGCTTCCTTGGCATGGGATGCTCTGTCAAGGGACAGGGTACCCTGTGGAGGGGGTGTCTGGCACCTCAGCAGCCTCCCAGCACCCCGCTAAGCAGCCCCTGACCGTGGCTCGTTCCCTGCATCAGCTGCTGTGCCAGGCTGTGAGGGGGAGCTGTAAGCTGTGAGAGGCTGTGAGCTGAGAGGAGACTGAGAGGAACTTGAGGGTAGAGCCGGACGCTTTGATCTACTCGGGATTTTTCCAGCACGTGTTTCTAAACCTGGGCATGGGGGTCACAAGCCACGGCTCCTGCTGCCACCACCCCATTTCCATGCACCCTGAGCACAGTGGGAACGAGCCGCGACCTGCTGCCTGCCCTGCCCTCCCTGCCCGGCCTGCTCCTGCCCGTCCTGGAATTCCATACTAATTACAAAGCATGAATGAACGTAACTGGGTGTGTGGCCAAGCTCGAGCAGCCTGCCACCCCACACAGGACTTGAGGAAGCATCCCAAACCCCCACCACGCCCGGCTCTGGACCCCCACCACGCCTGGTATATGCCCAGCCTGTCCCCTAAGGTTGGCCAAACAGCAGATCCTCTTGGCAGGGTGCATGGCAGTGGCAGGGGGTCCCCCCACACCCAGCTCTCAGGGGGCCCCTCGGGAAGCCCTTACCTGCTGTTGAACTTTTCAGGGTGCTTTTCTCGCATGATGTGGAAGCGGTGGGCGATGGAGGCGTCCTGCGGAGAGAGGGAGCACAGAGACATCAGAGGCACAGCAGAGGAGCAGAACCCCCTCCTTGTGACCCGTGGGCACGTGCCAGGATGTGGGTGCTCAGCTTCTCACGTTCGCCACCAGTCCCGGTGGCACAATGACACGGCGTCAGTGATGATGGCACTGATGGCCCAGGGTGATGGAGGGACCCTCAGCCAGGCTCCTCCCAAAGCTTGTTAGGTGAGACATAATTAGTGCACTCATTCCCTCATCACAGGGGCTCTGCGAGGAGGGGATGATGAGGGGAGGAAAGGCACCCAGTGGAGCAGTGGGGTTCTGGGGACACCCCAAGACCCCGCTCCCTGACAGCTCCCCTGGCAGGATGGCAGCTCTCAAACTCATCACAACCTCTCTTTATGCAGAGTGGGGGTGCTTAAGCCCAACTCAGAAGCTGTCACCAAATGCCACCTGCAGTGACACCCTGTGGCATTAGCAGGAGCCGGTGTGAACCCAGGAGCACCCTGCAGTGCCATGGTGGCACCCCTGGCACAGGACAGAAATGCTGCAAGCCTCCGGGAAGAGAAGGGCTTTCCCCAAAACCTCCCTGCTCTCAGGACTGACCCCCAGCGCTGGGGGAAACCATCTGTCATCCTCCCCAAGCTCCCTAACCTCTCTAGGTCAGGAAAACATGGGGGAACATGGGTCCAAACACCAAAGCAGGGCTTTGCTGGTGGGTGCTGTCTTGGCAGGTGGGGCATCCTTGTCTCTGGGACCCTGAACTTCCCTGAATCCTGTTTTAAGCTCCTTTCACACTCACTCTTGCAACATTCCCGCTGGGAAGATAGAGGTCCCAAGCCTGCTTATGTATCTTGGTGCTGCCTTTACAAATGACAATAAAACCAGAAAAACAAGGCCAGGAGATGGAAGGAGGTTGGGAGCGTCAGCAAGGAGGAACAGGAAGAGAGAAACCAACTCCTGCCCCATGGAACTCACCACCCCAATGGAGAAGTAGTTGTTGATGATAGTGGATGGGACGGGATCTCCGTTGGCCTCTCTGTCACTAGGAATGATGTCTATCTGCCAGCGGTCCAGCATCACCTCTGTGCTGTGCTCTATGTCTTTCAGGACCTTCATCAGGTTGCCTCCTTCATAGCCTGGAAAGGAAAGAGGATGAGGGAGGATGAAGGGGAGCAGAGCCATGTCACAGCCAGGCGCCAAGCACTTGGGGCGACTGCTACGGCACATTCTCGCAGCAGTGGCAGAGATTTTGGCTAATGGCAGGGCTCTCCACATGGAAAAGGTTGGGCAGGACCCAGCTGCGGATGGTTCAGGCAGCAGCGGCTGCTCTTTTCAGAAGGGGTTAGAGGCACCAGGCTTAGATGCAGCTCTGAACTGCATCCCAGGAGCCCAGGAGTCCTCCCTCCCCTGGGATGGCCACACTGAAGGGTTCCCAAGGGCCGGCCACCCCTGGGGCGATGCTGGCCTGTCCTCACCTCCTCCCCAGCGCAGGCACCGCGCAAGGTCGTTGCCCGTTCCCAGGGGCAGGACGGCCACCGGTGGGTGCTTCGCCAGGTTTGCCTTATCTGCAGTTCAAGGGAGAAGAGAAGTTTGGGGCTGACAAGTCTCATTCCCTGCTCCTCTCCACGTTCCGCCTCAGCCAGCAGCCTGGAATGATGCTGCTGGCAGGAGTACTGCCCCGCTTTCACCAGGGGGATATCGGGAATCTGTGGCAGATCACCAAGGATGCGGGCGGGTGATGCTCTGCAGGAACACAGCCGTCCCTTGCTCACCTATGCAGTCCAGGATCCAACCCACCGTGCCATCCCCTCCACAGGCCAGCACACGGAAATCTGGAGTGTCCCGAAAGAAGTTCAGCCTGGGGAAAGCCAGGAGAGACAAGGGGTGACGTGGGGGAGCAGCGCCCAGCAGGAGGGGGCAGAGGATCACCTGCAGCGACCCCATACCCTGGCGTGGGCCCGCCGCGGTCCAGGTTGTACACCTGGCGGGGGTTGAGCAGGTAGTGGAACTTTCGAAGGACCCTGCGAAGAGAGAGCCGTGAGGAATGCCATGAAGGTGATTCCCACTCCGGGAGTGATGCCCGAGGGACCAGCAGCCCCCAACCCCGGGGGGAAGCTGTTCCCAGGCAGGACCCCACCTACCGCTCCCCTTGCCTTCCTCCACTCTTGGGGTTCACAAACACTAGGAGCGGGTGTGTCCCGGGCTGAGGGCTGATCTGGAGGGCAGAAAACGCAGCTGAGAATTCCCACCTAGTGTCGAGTTCAGTGGCAGAGCTCACCTGCAGCCCGCTGCAGGAACCTACCTGCAGCCCTTGCCCGTCCACTGTGGTGGAGTTGAACTTGAAGCCCTGGGTGTCCTCGGGGCTGGTGCTGGCGGGGGAGTCGCTCTCGGAGCGTCGGCAGTGGGACTGCCTGTCCTTTGGGGAAGCGAGCGTGGATGCCCACACTGCCTGAGGGGCAGCGCCGGCAGCCAGGGGAGGCCTGGCCGTGCCCTGCTGGGTCCCTGTCACTGGCAGCGAGGAGGGGGGCACTTAGCAGGACAAGGGGGGCACTTACCAGGACAACTGGGCAGATGTAGGATGGGAGCAAGATGTGGTCCCGCAGTGGGCCCCCATCACACTCTGGCTTCACGTGGGAGGCACACTTGTTGTGGAGCTGGAGGGGCGGCAGGAAGGGACGTTGGACAGAGGACACCTGCCCTCTCCTGGTCAGCAGCCCAGAGCCGGCCCTGCAGGCACTGTGGCTGTGCCCCAGCCCTGTGTGCTCACCGTGACTTGGCACCAGACGCAGTGCAGGCCGGTGATGCCCTGGTAGCACTTGATGCTCTTGTGACATCTGTCGCACTTGACGGGCGAATTGCCCTCAATCCAGGTGTGCTGCATCACCTGCAAGGCACGGGGACACTGGTACAGCTCCCACTGACCCCCGGCCCGCCAGGATTTCAGAAGTTTGTCCTGCGGGGATGCTGCTGATCCAATCCAGCCCCTGCACAGCCCCCGTGCAGAGCCATGGCAAATCTTGGGGCTGGGGTCATGTGGGTGTCTGGAGACTGGGGATGGGGTGCCTCCTGCAAGGCTTTGGATGCTAGGAATGCCCAGGAGCTGCTGCCCAGGATGTGAAGGGCAAAAGCCAGGGGAAGAAGCCATGAGGAAGCGGAGCAGGAGACCAAGGGGCCAGGACACCCACTGGCTCAGAAATGCACCAGCTGCCTACTCACGCTTGTGTTCCTCTTGGATTTAACGTAGGTGCTGATGCAGGAAGCAATGTCTTTGGACACACACCTCTCGTGGACCGTGTACTTGCAGACTGGTGAGAGAGAAAAATCACAGAGCCACAGAATCATTTAGGTTTGAAAAGCCCTGTAAAACCCTTGAGTCCAACCCTTACCCCAACACTACCCGGGCACCACTAACCCAAGTGCCACCAAGAAGGTGGTCAGCATCACTCCCCAGCATGGGAGCTGCCCCCTCCCCACTCAGCCTGCAGCACCCACGGGGCTCAGCACTAACAGGGACCAGTCCTCCCTCCCCAGGGCACCACTGGATGTGGCAGGAGCCACCAGTCTGGGAGTAGCAATGTTCTGGCAAGGATCCAGGACTCACAGGAGCAGCAGAGGCCCTGCTTGCGGACCCCCAGCAGCATGGTGCGGCAGAAGTTGCAGTAGGCAGGTTTCTTGAAGTGCTTCAGCCTCCAGGCGTGTTGCCCATCATCCTTCACGTTCTGCAGGGCAGGAGAGGGGAGGGTGAGGGGGTCACTGCCCTGCTGCCAAGAGTGCCAGCCCCCTCAGCCCATCATTTTTATCAACTTTTCATCCCCTAAAACCCCAGGGTGTTTCTGGGAGTTTGCTCCCAGCAGGATCATGGGCTCCCCCTACTCCCCTTCTCTCTTGGTGTTCCCCAAGAGCATCCCTGCCACCGCAGGGCATCCCCCTGGGCACGTCCAGCTTGAGCTCCCTGGCACAGCCCAGCCACAGGGAGGATCTTGGTGGCTGACAGGAACGTGACTTCACATTTGGGGCCAAGCTGCCACCACCACCATGGGGTGACAAAAGCACAAACCTCTTACATCTGGGGCCGGGCATGAGTGCTTTGCAGGAGCCAGTTAAAATTCCCTGCTTTCTTGATTTTTTCTGCCAGAAAGCCTGTCCCCTTCCCCACCTCTCCAGGGGAACCATGGGCACCATGAGCAAAACCATCTTTCCCTGCAAATTATTACCTGATGGCTGGGGAGGCACTTGAAAGAAAGGAAGGCAAAAAGGATCGAAAAACAAGACAGAGAAACAAGGGGGGGTCCCAACAACCCCACCTTTGCTCTTTAAACCTCACTCTACAAGAGGAGATGCCATTTTAGGTACTCATTTTGGGTTTTGATTAAATGTTCATCGAACTGGAGTGCACTGCAATAGGAAGGAGCAAGCCCAGGCTGCTTGGGCACAGCAGCTGGCAGTGACTGCAGCTCAAAAATGAGCTTGGAAAGGTTTGGGGGGTGAAGGGGGCAGGGTGGGGGTGTCAGCAGGGGCTGGGGGCCAGCGTGGGGCTGCGTGGTGCCGTGTGAGTGCGCGGTCTGTTGCTGGGGGTCGGCTGGAGCAGCCGAAGCAGGCGCCCGCAGGGACACTCACCGTCTCCATGCCCAGGAGGACCAGCAAGGGGATGGTGGTAATGCCACCCCGGATCCACTCCTCCAGCGTCACGGTCCCGTCGTGGTCGTAATCAATCTCCTCCATCATAGCCTTCAAGATCTGGAGGAGGGAGAAAACGGGGTGACACTGTGATGCCACCCAGGGCAGGCCGAGAGCCCCTGCAGCTGCCCCAGCTCCCTCCGGGAACTCACGGGCTTCAGCTCGGTGGAGTCCCACTCCAGGTACTCGGCCACGTGCACCATCTGGTTGATGATCCGATCCAGCTCCTGAGCACAGAGAGACGGCAGTGCCCGAGGTTAGGGACGGCTCCAGGCGGGAGCAGAGTGTCCAGCCCCAAGCCCCCGAGGTCTGCATTCCCATATGCCCCAGGCTACCCCAGTCCCCACCACACAGGAGGGGCAGCAACACCCCCAGTCCTCAATGGGTGCTCCTTCTTTTTTAAGGGCCTTCTGCCCTGAAAACCTGCAAGAAAATCTGTAATGGGGTTTTCCTTGGGAAAAACTATTCTGATAAACCAGACTTTATTTGCAACAGGTCTCAAGGACAATACCCAAAGAACAAAGAGAAAACATCGCAGGAGAAGGAGCTGTGCATGATTTTTTTCTTCCCTGAAATACCACGACCTGCTGCAGAGCTACAATTCTTGGTGGGTGGATTTTTTTCTAGCTCCTGCTGGATGCAGCAGAGCTGGCGAGTGATCCCCAGCTCTGCAGTCCAGCTGCTGCTTTCCTCCTCCCTTCCCATATCCCTGCCCGTTTTGGAGCACCTCACCAGGGCAGCGGGCACCCCAGCAGTGTCCTGCATGTTTCCAGCCCTCCGAGCAGCCCCTGCTTTCTCTCCCGAGGGAAGGCTCACCGAGCTGTCCAGGAGGCCGTTTCCATCGGTGTCGTAGAGGCGGAACATAACTGGAAGGAGGGGAGAAGCTGCTGATAGTTAGAGCCCAGCCTGGGGGCACCCGGGGGTGCCCCAGGCACCCTGCTGCAGTCTGCTGGAGCTTCAGGGTGGGAGCAGCACTGTTCTGGCTCAGCCAGGGCGAGATGTGACCCCAGGGCTGTGGGGTATCGAAGCCCCTTGGCCAGATGCGGGTGACACAGGTGACACAGGTGACACAGGCAGGAGCAGAAGGGGAAGCTGAGTGGTTTTCCCAAGTGGACGGGAGCATCCAGCCCTGAGCCTGCTCCCACTCCACACAGCCCGACCCCAGGGTCCCACTTACACTCCAGCTTGTCTTCTGCTCGTCCCCTCTCCAGCAGGGACAGGTAGCAGACAACGTCCTTCAGGTGGACCACCTGGGTCAAGGGGGTGGGAGGAGGAGGCGGGGTGGCTTTCAGGGAGCTGGGGTTTTTCCGCAGGCTGAAGGGCAACCTCTTCTCCCCGCTCCTCGTGCCTGTGGGCAGGGAGAGAGGCCATGCACAGGGATGACATTGGACCAGGAGTTGTCACCAGGTGGGACATGGGAACTCTGGGGCAGGGACCCATTCAGCGTGAGACTGAGTGGCACCACAGGGACACAGAGGGGACACAAGAAGGGGCACAGAAAGGGCACTTGGGGCTGGTGCCACCACAGGTGCAGAGCTGGGCAGTGCCACTCAGCCCCTAGGGTGCAGACTCCCACACCTCCATCAGTGCAGCTACGGGCAGGATGAGCAGTTGGAGCCCATGGAAACGAGTCCTGCTGGGAACAAGCACCCACCCAGAAGGAGTGAGCAGCTCAGCAGGCAGCAAGGCAGCTTGCCAGGGTGCCAGGACAGCCCATGCTCACTGATGCCCGTGCCAATAGCAGCCCTCGGCAGAGGGATGCTCCTGACAGAGGGGCTGGCCCCTCGGGGGCTGGCAGGGGCTGGGGCAAGGGGCAGCCGTGACTCACTGCCCCATTTCCCTCTCCCTACAAGATGCTGCCAGGTAATTAAGACACCGACCGGCAGGGGCTCTGTGGGATGGGATTGGTAGCTTAAGTTTGCCAAGCAAAGGTGTCAGGATGCCAGGAACCCGGTGGGTTTGGAAGGTCACCGCCACCGCGCCGGGGACTTGGCCAGAAAGCGGGGAGGGCTTGTCACTGCCCGTGTCTCTGTGGAGCCCCAGCCAAGCTCACTCACCTGGTGACTGAGGGCTGAGCGGCGACACGGAGGAGATCTTGGAAGAGCCCGAGGAGTTGTGAGCAGAAGCGGTGCCAGTAGTGGATTTCTGGGAGGATGACCTGGACCAGCTGGGGGAGGCATTGGGGATCGATGCCAGGGTGAGGGATGCTGGCTGCGGCTCAGCCGTGTTGCTGTGGCAGCTCTTGGGCTCAGGAGTGTGTCGTCCCAGAGCACTCCGAAGTGTTTTCCCACTGATCCCTGCAAAGCAGACACACGCCCAAGGGCAGGGTGACACCGGGGTGTCCACACCCCTTCCTCCAGGAACTGGTGCTGGGTGCTCGCCCCGGGTCCTCTCTGCTAGTCCCGTGCCTCTCTGGCCTGGCATCCCAGCCCCAGGGCTCTCTGAGGGGCACCACAGCTGGCCCCTCACCCTCCTGCCTGGCCCAGTAGCTCGCAGCAGCGCTCCCATGCTTGGGTGATGGACACCACGGTGCTCAGGACCAGACGGCGAGGATGTGCTCCTCCACCACCAGCCAGAGCTGGGAGAGGTTCTCCCTTTCCTTTTGCAATTTATAGTCCTTTCAGCAGATGTCTCCACAAGCCATGAATCCACCCGGGAAGGGCTGGGGGAGGCAGAGCTGGGTGCCTGGCCCACATGGCCTGCTCTGGGTGCAGCCGAGTGCAGGGTGGCTGCTGGCACCAGTGCCCGTGCCAGAGGCACAGGGTACTGATCTGCATGGAGGTGCTGACACGGAGTGACTGGGGCTCCGAACGGGCAGAGGAAAGGGCACGTGCCATTGCACCCTAGAGAAATCCCTCCCTGGAGCAGCACGGGGCCCTGGGGAACAGACGGGGCAGAGCTGGGTTGTGAGCTGGCCCCGATGCCACCCACCTCAGGTGCCACTCCCCAGCCTTCATTCCTGAGGGCAGTGTGGGAGCAGGCACACCGTGCCACATGCCCGGCTGGGCGGCAGGGCTGGCTCACCGAGGCTGCTGTGCTGGGACACGCCGGGGCTCTGGTGCTGGGTCTCAGGGGAGGCCTGGCAGATCTTCCGCTTGAAGGAAGTGAAGAGGTGCTGGCAAAGCTCCTCGGGCACATCCGCCTCCAGGTAGGTCTTCATGAAGAGGCAGAAGCCCTCGTAGTCGATGGGCTGGGGAGTGGACAGAGGAGGAGGATGGAGGTGCCCCAGGCCACCAGGAGGGTGCAGAGCTGCCAGTGGGCGTGGGGCTTCACACCCTGGGCCCCCCTCACTGGGCACAGCAGCTGCAGAGCCCTCCCCAAAACTGCTGGCTTCCCAAATCCCAGTGGCTGGAGGTAACCTAAAGGGACCCAGAGGCAGCAGGGCCAGAAATGCCCCTGAGCCAGGCGAGCGGTGCTGGGAGCAGGGATGGCAGCCAGGGCAGGAGCTGGGGGAGCGGCAGGAAAGGGCAGAGCAGTGGGACCTCCCAGCCCAGCCCCAGCCCGATGGGGACCATCCTCCTCCTGAGGACTCTGTGCCTCCTCCTTCCCCGCTGGGCATTGCCATTGCGTGAGGACGACGTCTTCCAATGGCTTTTGTGGCCCCAGCTGGAGCAAGGGTCCTGTGGTGCCCTGGAATAGCAGGGTACCTTTGTGCCCGTCCTTGCTGTGCTCAGCCCACTGATTTTTCTCATTTTGCCTTGATTCTAGTGATTACAGCCCCCATGCAAGGCTCTGTCCTGCTGGCACGCTAATAGGTCTCTTGGAAAGCGCCGCTCGGAAAAAACAATCCCAGCCTTCTTTGGAGGAGAGTGAGAGGGCACAGAGCTATCCCATCGCCATGCTGTCCAAGTCATTTGCTTTTAGGCGGGCAGTAGATTCCTCCTGGATTCTGCCCCAAAAAGCTCTCAGCGGGATGGGGTGGGATGGCCACGCAGCGGGCACGGTCCCCAGGATGGCCTGGGAATCATATCCTGTGAGCAAAACCATGGGGAGAGATGGGGGCCAGCCAGCCAGCCCTGCCTTCTCCTGGCTGCTTCCAGCTGTGGGAGCTGGGCTGGGGGAGCTTGTGGGGGGCTGGGAGCTGCCAGCAGCACAGGTGGACACTGGCGGGCACAGGGCCGTACCTGTTCGGGGTTGTACCTCGAGAGGACGCCATCCCCATTGAACTCCTCCAGAACATCCTTGAGCTTCTTGGTGGAGTCTGGGGAGACAAAGGCACCGTGCTGAGCATGGCCCCGCTGGGCTGCCTTCGTCATCCACCAGCAGGGTGGTGCAGAGGGGTTTATCTGCTGGATATGCAGTTTCTGGATCGTTCTGTGCCTGGAAGAGGCCACCCGTGCCCTGCTTCCCCTCCCGCCTTCAGAGGGCAGGGCAGATATGGAAAGCTGGCCTGGGAGCTTTACATACATAGAGAACTTCCTCCTGCCAGTATGAAAATAAACACAGGCCCAGGGCAAAGCAAGGAAGGCGTGGACCACACTCCAGTCCCAGCTGCTCTGCTGCGCTGAGCACACCCCTGGGTGTCCCTGCCCCAGTGCAAGAGTGGCTGCTGGCACCCCTTGGCAGGCCCAGTCACCCCAGAGGCTGCCTTGGGCTGCCCATTGGTATCTCCAGGAGGTGCCAGGAGGGGGAAATAGAACAGTATTCATGGAATTGTGGAATCACTTAGGTTGGGAAAGCTCTCTAAGATCATCAAGTCCAACCATTAACCAGCACAACTGTGTTCACCACTAACACAGAAATGTCCCATATCTCCACGGCTTTTAAATCCCTCCAGGGATGGTGATGGACAGCCTGTTTCAGTGCTTGACTATCCTTTTGGGGAAGAAATTTTCCTGAATAGCCAATCTAAACCTCCCCTGGTGTAGGTTGTGGCCATTCCTTCTTGTCCTATCATTGGATTGGTCCATGCAAACCTCTACACAAGTAGTAAAGACTCCCTGGCTGAGTGTCCTTAGGGCTGGGGTGTCTGGAGGGACATCCATCCTCTCAAAATAGAGAAAAAAGGGAAAAGCAGGAAAAAAAGATCAAGGTGAGTGAACGTTCAGCCCTCACCTTCACACACATCTCTGGGCACGTGCATTTAAAAGGTTCTTGGACACACCAGCCTCGTTAATTACTGTGAAATCCTCTCTGCAAGTGGGGGCTGTGCTGGCTCTGATCCCCCCAGCCCTCTGCTGTGGACAGGACTTGGCACTGGACCACAATTTGGGATGTCTGGGGCACTCAAGGAGGGGGATCCTGGCCCTCCTTCTCCTTGGACCCCCAAACCCCATTCCCCAGCCCGGTGCCACGCCATCCTCCCAGGGAGGAGGCAGTTGCCATGCTGGCCACACTTTGATTAACAAAACAAAGATGCTCTCAGTGTTTTGAGCCCAGCATGTTACACATGGTGTTTTATGGTCTGGGATTCAGCAAAGCAAAGCCCATCATCCTCCAGAGAGGCAGGATGAGATGCAGAGAGGGATACTGCAGACACACCTCTGCCTGCAGCCCTGCCTGAGGCCTCTGGCTGGTGGGCAGGAGGCGGTGGGGAACTTGTCCCCAGCCTCACCCTTCTGATGTACAGTGTCCCCAAGGACAGCCTCAGAGAGCTCACAGGGCCTCTCAGTCATCTCCCATCCAGCCTGCTCACCTCAGGGTCATGCCAGTTCTGCAAAGCCACACCCTTGTGATTTCACACCCCTTCTCCCTTCATCCCGTGGTCCTGGCTGGGCTTTCCTGCCCACCCTGCCCTGCTGTCAGCACCTCCGCGGGCTGCACTGCTTCTCCATCGATGCTGGAAAGAGTGGCCCCACACTCCAGCTCTCTGGCAGGCAGGACCTCAAGGACCTGGTTTCGGACCCCTGGGCTTTGCCCAGGCTCTCTCTCCATCTTCTCTCAGCCCCAGGACCCCCTCGGTGCCGCTGCAGATCTTTTCTCGGCAGCAGCTGCAGCAGAGTGCTGCTCTGCACAAGCACTAAGGAAAATTACCGCAGAGGGTTGGCAGCCCAAGGCGAGCCGTGGAGCAGCAGCTCCGTGTGTTTGGGAAAAGCCAGCCTGCTTTCCTGGTTGGCATTTCACTTTGCTAAGGAACGTGGGAGCCGGCTGCCTTCAGAAGGACTGAGCCGAGCTCACGTGTCCGGCCCCCAAAGCTCAGCTCAGTCCTTGCGGGCAGGCAGGCACGGGGACCCCAACCAGCCAGTGTTAGGGGTCAGGGACTTTTCCAGCCTCCCCATCCAAAATTTAAGGAATCACCCGGTTTTCCAGGGGGACACTAAGGAAAGGTAGGACACCAGTGTAGCACAGGTCAACAGGGTACTCACAGTCCGTGTACTGCTGGAGCTGGGCAAACTCGGTGGGGCTGAGCGAGATCCACATGCCATCGCTCATCTTTGGGCAGCAGGGCCCGTGACAGGGGCCACCAGCCACCGTGCTGCCGTGCCAGGCTCAGGGCCGCAGGTCCCACACAGCGCTGGGTCACATCGGCACGGTGAGCGGCACAGGGGGCTCTCGGACTGCTGGCATCATCCCGCTGAGCCTGTGAGGAGCCAGCCCCAGAGCTTCAGGGCACCTACGTGGTCAGCACCTTTCTCCCTGGAGGGCACAGAAAGACAGGAGGGGGTCAGTGGTAGGCAGAGAGTGGGTCCTGCTGCCACGGCTCCCCGGGGACAGTCACCTTCAGTAGTGGGGTCGGTGGGGCAGGGGGTGGTGAGCTTGGAAATGGGGTGCCAGGGTGCTCTCCCAGCTGGGAAGGACCCCCCACCACAGATGAGGGGGGATCCGTACTCCGGGGAGCGGGGAGCAGAGTGTGTGGGCTGCAGTGAAACGGGGCTGAGCACAAGGAGGAGCACAGGGCACCTCGCTGTGTGACCATTCTCAGGGCTCCTGGCGAAGCCCCTCTGCCATGGAGCCAGCCTGGTGCCACCCACAACAGCCCCAGCTCTCAGTGGCCGGAGGGTGTGGCTGACAGAGGTCAAGCAAACGCCTCGGGCAGGGAAAGGAACTTGTCACCCCCAGCATTTTCCAGGGGAACGCAGCATGGGGAGCAGAAGGAAGGGCACGATTAGTTAAAGAAGATGCAAAAACCAGAGGCAGGGAATACGAGAGAGTAGAAACTTCCAGCTTACTCCTGCACCTTTGAAGCCGGTGTTTCCTTCCGGAGAATCATCGTAAATGAAAATCTACAGTCAAAACTGGACACAAGGGAAAAACCTGTGCCACAGAAAAACCCTCATCAAAGGGCCCTCTCCAGCCCACCCATTTAAAGGCTTCAAAATTTACTCGTTTTTTCATTTAACCGAACTGGTCATCAGGCAAAGGGCAGCATTTGGAGGAGGTGGTTGTTCTCCAAGGAGTTTGATCTCTGTTTTAGGGCTGTTTCCCTGATAAATGTTGGCTCCCGGTTCCCACCAGCCTGAGCTGATGGACTGGAGAAAGCAGAGCAAGGATGAGCCGGGAAAGGTCACAGGACTTGGGAGGATGCTTGGGGAGCACCCACGTCCCCCAGCTGGCTGCACCTTTCAATTCACAGGAAAAGCTCTTTGGTTAAGGTGAACAAGTAATTTTGGGAAGCAGTCGGGTCCCACATGCCGCACCAAGCCCACACGGAGTCCCTGGGGACACTCACACACGGGGTGCACCAGGAGCAGTCACTTAACCCCTCATACTCAGGCCTTTCCCCACATTTCTTTACAAATGCTGTTTTGGCTTTATACTCAGCTGCTGAAAGTGCTCCAGGGCAAGGTGTGGCCCCAGGGGCAAAGCCTCGTGTTGGCAGAGGAAGGAGCAAACCCTCTTTGGGGCTGTGGGGAGGATGGTGCCTCCTCAGGAAACAGCACAGGGCTTGGGCACCCGCCCAGATGGCTGCCAAGGGGTTTTCCAGCTGCCGGGAGTGCCTGCACACGGAGAGAGGAGCTCACCAAACCCTGCCTACACGTTTGCTGGAGTTAAATGCCACAACCCCCCTTAGTCCTGCTCAGTCCTTTCCTCCGAGGAGGACAAAGTCACTGGGGTCTTGTTCCACCCCTCCACGGCCTGGGACTTCTTGGCTGCTTGTGAGGCTGCCTGGAGGGCTGTGGGGCTGGGGGACCCCATGAGATGCTGTTCCTGCCCAGGGGTGGAGCGATGGCTGTCCCAGGATAGGGAGCAGTGCCCTCACTGCTCTGCCCTGGGGCACTCATGGAGGGCTAACACACAACCCAGGGAAAATCTCACCTTCCCACCTTCACTGGGGCCCTGCAGCCCCACAGCAACTCGCCTCCAGCCTGTGACTATCCCAGCTCATCCTGGCAGCTGTTTGTCCCCACGCCACCAACTGGGGACAGGCTGGGTGTGACAGTGGTAGGGCTGGGAGAGAACTACCCAACGTTTTCCCATGCTGGCGTTGGTTTTGTGGGGGTCTTCATCTTGGTGAAAGCACAGGCAAGAACATGGTTTTTGCTCCTATCCTGGATGATGGGTTTGTCCCAAAGTACATCCGAGGCCGGTCCAGAAGAACTCAGTCTGTAAGAAATGCCCAGGAACGCACACAGACTTCATGATTCCTGGCGAACAAGCTGTTTGATTCTACCAGAACCTCTTTTTTATCCTAAACTTATCCAAGGAGAGGCTGAGAGCGCAGAACTAGCTAGAAGAAAAGGCAAAGTGGGGGACCTGGCTGGCTCCAGCTCCCCGGAGGAGTTAGGGGGCACTGAGCCCTCCCACGACAGAGGGCAGCAAAAATATCCCTCGCTTCTTTCAATGGCGGGTGGTGGGGCAGCACAAAGCACCAGCAGGAAAGCAAAGCAGAGCTAATTGGGCCATCCCAAGGGGCTTTCCCCCAGCAATTGCTGGAATAACAAACGCCACTTCTGGCGCGTCAGCCTTGGATTTCAGGAAGGGCAGGAAAAAGCCTCCTTAGGAATCCAGCTGCTCCTCGTTTGGCCGCCCTCTGAATTGTCAGCGGCAAATTATGTTCTATTAAATCAAATTTGCCTCTCGCTAAAAATAGCTCCCTACTAGTGTTACAAATAACACCGGATTACCCCGCCTGAAGGCGCTCACCGGGACACGGCCCCTCTCCCCCTCCTCGCTCCGTGCCCGCCGGCCGCGTGCGTGGGCTCGGCCGCTCCGCCGGCACCAGCGTTGGCACCGGTGTGGCGTGATGCAGGGCGACCGAAGCGGCCAGGAGAGGACAGAGAGGGGGGACCTCAGAGCCTCCCAAACCTTCCTGGGGGAATAAGTGGTGCAGGAGCTCTTGGGAAGCTGCATGGAACACCCTGCCAGCTCCGGTGATGAAGGAGGTGCTGTTGGGACGGCGGGCACAAGCAGAGGTGCAGCTCCATGGGAGGCAGGGCCTAGCCATGTAGGGCCTGGAACACTTCAACAAGGAAAGTTCTGGGTGGGAGTGAGCCATGGGCCAGCTCACAACAGTGAGTGGAGCCTGGACGTGCGGCAGGACCGAGCCACAGGCAGTGGAACGTGTCAATATCCCTAAGAAAGGGCTGTCCGTGGGCACCTCCAGTATCCAGGGATGGGGGAATCGCAGAAGCAGCGATGGGATGGCAGAGGAGCTGTTTTTCCAGCCAGACATCCCTGTCAGGAGCCTCTCCACCAGCCCCCAGCCGCTGGCTGCCCAGTGCTGCTGTGGAGGGAGGACCCAGCTCCTCCACCCCACAGCACAGTGCTTTGGGGGTCACCATGGGATTGGGAGGGCTTGTTCCACTGCCACCCACCTGGCCCCCCACAGGACCACAGCTGCTGATGGGGACCTAATTCTGCCCACACTGGGGCACAGAACCAGAGGTAATGGGTTGCTGGCAGAGCCTCCAGCCTCTGATCAGCTTTACAAGAGCATGTGGATGGGGCTGCAGCACGTGCCCTGCAGGAGATTCCTGCTTCAGATGCCCTTTGGAAAGGAAAAACATCGGCTCCTTGAGCTGCAGGAGGTGGCATGAGGAGGCAACACTCGTGCTGAGCGCACACACTCATGTGCAGAGGCTGTGGCTCCCTGGCAGCAGAGGGATACAGCATGGCACGATGCTGGGCTCTTCCCTGCATCCCTGCCCGGGCCCGCAGAAGCCACAGTCACGTGCCACATCTCCTGGGGCAGAAGCATGGCAGGTCCCTGCAGGAATGGCATTTTCCAGGCCTCCCCCCCGCCATCTTTTGGAAAGATCAGCCTATTTTTGTGTTGGATGGGGAGAGGCCCCTGAGGCGGTGGGTGGAGTATAAATCCCTCCTGTCCCACTGCAGCAAACAAACCCCAACCAAGTCACGCTCAAACTATTTTCTGCAGTGACAGGAGAAGGAGCTTTTCTGCATTTTGCCAGCCCTCAACTCAGGATCGGCTTTTTCCACTCTCCAAACCTGTTGCTGTCTACACATTCCCCTGACCCTTTGACCACCCACCCCCACAGAGCAAGGCACGTTGTCCAGGTACCTCACACCAACTTTGCTTTGGGTACTGAGCACCCTCGTGGCACCAGGGTGATAAAAGGTGCTGGCAGGGGTGCCTGGAGCATCCCGTGTTCTCCCCCACAGCAGCACAGGGAGAGGTGGGTGGCCCTAGCCAGCCCTCCAGCCCCAGGCTTGGGCTGTGGCTGTACCAACTCCGAGCTGGGTGCTGGGAGAGCTCGGCTCAGCCTTGTGACAGCGGGGACCCAGCACAGACTCCCTTGGAGCTCGCCCACCAGGGCCAGGACAGCTCAGCTCATACCCCAGAGACGCCAACAACTTCCTAACTTACTACTTTTGTGTTTTTAGGGAATAATTTTGCTGGCTGAGTTCGGAGCAGGCTGGATCTGAGCTAGGATACCTTCGGAGCAAGACCCTCCTCCTTGCCATCACCCCTGCAGGTCCCAGTTAAACCAGACCTTGTCTCACGGAAAAGCCCTTTCCCTCAGCAGACAGGGAGGCAAATGCTGGCCCTGCAGCCTAAGGACTGGGATCCTCCTCGGGATCCCACCTCCATCACCTTGCACTTTGTAAACCCAGGACTTCAGGACACCTACAAACCTGGCAGATGGAAGCACTGGCTCTCTCTCCCTGCGGGAATCCTGTTGCCACGAATGCCGTGGGTTAACCCCACCTTTCGTGGGACAACACTGCTTCCCGATAGCTTTGAAACACGTTCGTCCCTTTCATCCCCCAACACAACCTGCAGAACAAGTCACATTCAGCCTCCTTCCACAGGCCAGCCACACCGAGCACCTCCTCAGTCCTCCCGTCTTCCAAAGCCAACGGCCCCGGCAATTTTTACTTAACAAGAGAGACACTAACGAGCTTTTCCGGCCTGGCAGCACACAGGAACAGCTGGATTGGGCTGTTCTTCTGCCCAGCCAAAGGACGGCTGGTTTTATAGCCAGGCTGAGAACCAACACACGCCGAGACACCAGTGAAGGTGGTGTAGGGTGGTGCAGCCCCCTGGGCTGCTTTAGGGGCTGGTTGCCATCCTCCTCACCCTGGGGACGAGCGTATGCTGCCCTCTCCTTTCTCCACCCCTCTGGAAGCATTTCTCAGGAGCGGAGCCGCACGCCTGGGAACCCCGATTCCCCAAGCCCAGCGCTGCCCCGCTCCTTCAGCGCCTGTAGCGCTCCCTAAACCGCTCGGGAGGGGCGTCAGGGCTGGCCCGGGGGAAGGGTTGCGGGCTGCGAGGGCAGCAGACGGGCATCGACGTGCGCTGCCGAGCCGGTCC